>JAECWJ010000616.1:0-57482 GCA_018150375.1 Drosophila sturtevanti
TCTTCACTGAGAATTTGGATGTGTAAAAAAAGATATAATTTTCAAGAGCGATTACTCTTTTTGTTAAGTCTGTTATGTTTGATAATATAACGTCTTCTTTATCGTTTTCTTTTTTTTTGGCTATATGGATTTTAATATTTTCGTTAATTTTATTTTCAACTGATGAATTTTTTTTTTTTTTGTATGAAGCAATAAATCTTGAGTTAACATATTTATTTGTTTTTGTAAAAATTGTTTGTTGACTCCATCTTTTTCTTCAATAGGCTCCCCAATATTTTTAAGGCGTTTGTTTTGAATATTAATATTTTGATCGTAGTCCAAAAACAACATTTTTCTTGAAACCATCTAAATTATATTTCTCATTTGAGTGCTGTCCAAACTTATCAACGGGCATGTTGAAAGTGATTAACTTTTTTGAGAAATCAATTCATATATATGCTAGTATATAATTTTAGCTTCTCGAAGTTCTTCAATTATTGATATTATTTCGTTATTGTGATTGTTATGACCTGCTGTTTGCGAGGCAACTAATAGATTTAGCCTATCGACAATTTCATTAGGATCATCCCAATATATATTATTTGGTTTACCCACATTCAAGTTCATCAGACCATTACCAGTAAGAATGTATGGTGATGATGATGATCCTGAGTGTGATAATGAATGAGTAGCTGGTAAAGGTGTAGAAGACATTTGCGAAAACAGTTTTTTACTTGGGAAAAGAGGTTTGATTATTTTCATATATTTTTTAGAACAATTACCCTTAATTTGAGAATTACTCATATGATTTCGTCTATGGGCATTTGTTATATTCAATATATTTTTATAATTCTCTAAATCTTGATAATTATAATGATGTGGTTCATTTTCATAAATTAATGAATATAGACCAGTTGTTAAAGGCCAATTTTGATTACTACCCAAAATATTGAATTGTCCATCTGATATGCTTATTTCAGAATTACCCAACCGCACTTTTTCTTTATTATCTTTATAAGGACCATATGCCTTGTCAAGAACTTTTCTTCGTGCTAATTCGCTTACATTCAATATTTTTTCTATTTCATAACTATCATCTTGAAGCAATAGTTCACTACGATTATTATCTAAAGAGTTGCTACTAACGTATTCATCTAAAATAACATCATCATCATTATCATCATCATTATCACGCTCATCTTCTCTTTTAACATCAGTGTTGAAGAATGATTCTTTTTACAGGAATTGAGCTTATAGCTGATTCTCTTCTAACTTTAGGCTTTTTATCTATTTCTTCTTCTTTTTTTGATGGTAAGCAAATGATTATTTAGTGATTCACTTTTATTTATAAGCTTTTCTAATGGAGTTGTTATTGGTCTCAATGATTCTTCTAGCTGTAAATCTGCTTCAGCTTTCCCTAATTTAATACTCTGAAATTTTCTTTTTAAAATATTTCTAGTTTTCACTAGCTCTCTCAATACATTTTTTTTTATCCATTTGCAAGCTAATAATAATAAGCAGTTGATTGCACTGTTATCAGTTAAATAACTGATGGTAAACTACTTTAAAACAAGCTGTTTGCTGTTTAAATAACTCTAATGGTGAGTTCGAGCCTGTTCAGATACCTTTGAAATGAATATGAATAGTTCAATTTATAGTTTGTGAATATATAATAGGAGTTTTATTGTTACTTTTTTTGAATATTACAGTTTGAATATATATTTTTGGGAAAGTGTATATATATTTACATAGTGTGTGTGTGTATGTATATGTTTATTAATGTATTTTTTAATTTTTTTTTAAAGTTTTTACATAGGATAGTTGAAAGTAAAGTTTCTTATAACAATTAGCTGCGTTCATGGCGCAACTTGATGCAAATCTACTTAAATCGTCCTTTTTAAAAGCTCTGTCAAGAGCTCTAGCGCATTCATTAATATCCATGTTTTCATTTTCTTCTTGATCGGTATCCTGATTCTCGGAGTCATCATCAGCAGCATGATTACCGCATTTGATTGCACAATTAATGGTGTAGAAGTAATTTTCTTCATTATCTCCGTAATTATGTGTGTCTGGTCGAAGAAGTTGAAGTATTTTGTGCGAGTTGTTAAAATACTCGCCATAGTTCAGAACCCACTCCTCTTCAGATCTATTGAGCAATCCTTTATCGACCACATACTCATTAAATAACTGACGTTGGGCGCCGATTCCATTATCCATCAAAAAGCGCAGTGTGTCAATACTATTTGTTAGTATTGTACAATCGCAACAATCTTCTTAAACATTGAATCATACGCTGAAAACTATCGTATCCTGCATCCCAAGCGATACAGTGGTAGCTTCTCTAATTTGCTGAGTGTTCCGCATCCAATCCTGATATGGTGACTTCACTATGTATGTGTAAGGACCACCAAGTAGATAGTCACTAAATGCGATACCAACTTCTTTTATAATGAATTCATTGTTCCTTCCCTTACAGCTATAGGATACAATAAATGCAATTTTGGAATTGCTTGTTAGACTTGATGGTGTACGATTTCAATTTTTTTTTTTTCCTTTCTTTGCAAACAGTGAATTATTGTAGTTGCTTTAATGGTGATCAAGAATTGACTAAATTAACAAAATGTTTTCTTTTAAGTTGTTATGTTAGCACTTGCTTGAAATTTCCTCTTTCTCACTGATATGCTAGCATCCCCCTCTTATTTACTTGCTTGATATTTTACTCTTTCTCACTGTTATGCTAGCATTTGCTTCTTATTCACTTGCTTGATATGTATTTCCTCTTTCTCACTAATATGCTATTGTTATTACTAAGCTCGTCTAACTAAGTTATTCGATGGATTGTACTCAACTAATCGGTCATGAATAAGAACACAGTATGCTTCAGTTGAAGCAATTGAAGCTGTTGAGGCTGCTGCTACTGATACATCGATGGTAATACGTATATCAATGGGCCCGCTTTTAACAGTCTCATGCTGATGTGAAAGATCTATTACGATGATGGGCGCCTTTCGCTTAAATTCATCTGGACTTAAAAGCGGCTGTGGTGTTCTCATGTATTAGCTCTCTTGAAATTTCGCATACATATCATAAAGCATTGCAAACCGAGCATGTTCAAAATTTATGTGTAGATCATCATATGGATGGATACGAATCAGAATTTAAATGTATTTTTAAGTTTAATAAATTATTTGTTACTATTTCATCATTGGAAAAAAAAAGCGATTAATGCAAAGCGTGGACGTTCTCTATCAGATGCCAGCTTCACACTCCAAGTATGTTGTGTTCCATTAGTAAGTGATGGATTCATATAACAGTCCCAACTACGAAATGCTAGGGTCAGCGGTCTATTAGATTCAATGATTTTTAACATTGAAAGTGTAGAGTCATGGCTTAATGTTACGTGCTGTATTTTCCAAAAAATCTTGTGAATATTTAACTTGAAGTTCACTTCTCCAACTCTTTGTTTGTAAACATTCCCCATATTTCTACTTAAAAGTAATACTAATTCATGTTTACAATTAAGCATGAGCTTATCATAATCTTCAGCGAAACCCAATAGCATTTTAAGTGGTACAGCAAAATTGAATTTCCCTTTATTAGAGAAATTTAATAATTTAAAAAGCTGCTCTCATCATCATACCATCCAGCATTTTTTCGCATAACACTTTCATCCTTATTTAATGAAACATAGTTTTTTATTGTTGTGGTCATCCCAACATATCGTGTACGATCTATTTCAGTTCCATTGAGTTCATATCGTATTTCATCAAATAAATATGCCATACAATTATTTTTGAGTACCCCCGCTGAAGTCAGCTTGTTATCAGTTAGAGTGGCTATTCCCTTAATATAAATGAGACTTTCGTGAGCGTATACATATAAATCTTGGTTTTGTATACAAATTCGAGTTTCATCATTAGCGTTGTAAGATGTATGCTGCTGTGGTTGATAAGTGTGATATTCTTTCCTAACTATACTATTATCTTCGTAGACACTCTCACGAACATTTAAGATATGATTCTCCACTTTTTAAGCTCGAACTTTAAGTCCTATTGATTTTAAAAATGCTTTGTTTGATGGTGTTAAGACTCTTCTAGTTGAATATGATGTAGATGTACTGCTCAATGCAACGTTTCTAATCAATCTGCTTCTTACTTCTCCCTTCCAGCGGTTTTTACCATAGATTATCATCGCATCGGTCTGAGATGAATACGAAGTGTAATGTTTTCTTCTCCCAGCAAATGAATGGGTGCTCCGTCCTGATCAAGTAGTTCTACTCTTAACTCACGTATCTCTCGTGTGTTTACGGGTAAATAAATTAAATTGTGTGGGATTTCATCCATTTTATAGCCTGCTGGAACGGTGAGTGCAAAATCATGTAGTGTATGTGATTGGCTACCGTTTACATAAGCTCCGGTAACAATATTACACTCCAAACGAATGGCATTGACGTTACAAATATTCAATGGTAAATGAGATGTATGTCTTTTCCCTGGTGTTAGTACTCTATCTGCATATCCCAACATGGAACCGATTGAGCGTTCTTTGTTAAAGTATATTGGTAGCTCACAATAAATATTTACTTGCAATGTATTGTTATTACCATTAATATCAAGCTTCGAACCATGAATATTTCTAATAATAAGCTCTTCTTGAATTAAATCACTAATATCGTTGAGTTCGTAAGAACCTGGAGGTATTTCAATTATGTTGTCGCCAATGTGAAATAAATTATTTCTTTCATTAACGTTTGTAATTGAATTATATAAATGAATATCAATTAAGGAACATTCATATTGCTCATTTAATTCTAATGGAGGAAAGAAAATAGATGATAAGACTGTGCTTTTCCCACTTAAAGTTATTGTTGTGGACATTCTGCTAACCGTATGACTAATAAATAAAGTTCTTTACCTTTACACTGATTTTATACTTTTATTAAATGGTAATAAATGTATCAAATCCTAGTCTATATCGACCATTGTCTTGCTCATGATCTTTGCTTATAGTGAGAAATCCATATTTTTCCATCCAACACATTCGACACATTTTCATGAAAGTATCGAAGCTCATATCGACACCAACATGATCCGAATAAATATGCTTCATGTTCATTTCATCTTGCTTAAACATTATTATTAGGTTTGCATTATCACGCACAAGCTGTTTAGGAATGTTTAGGTTTGACACAAGTAAAATGAATCAATATTATTATGTCGACCCACGCAAAAGTATGCTCGTATATTATTCTGTTTTTCGCAAGCAACATCATCAAAAATCATTATGGAATTATTTTTCGCTCTATTAGGGGGTATAACAGACTCGTTTTCTGAAAATGTGTAGCAGCCCATACCCTTTATTGGATCAATCAAAGTTTTTAAATAGACATATTTCGGTTGACATAGTGATTTTGAGTATAGATAAATATTTTTAAATTTCAATCCATTTGGGCTTTCAATCAAGCTAAGCATTAGATTTGTTTTCCCACAATTACTTGGTCCAACAATTAATGCTCTAATTGAATTGGGTAGTAAAACACTATGTCTAATCAAACTTTTAGCATTTGATGATAAATCAAAATTTTTAACCTCGATATTGGTCTTCTGTTTCTTAAGACGCATATTTAAGACCTTTGAACACCTCTGCTTCTGCATTTAGTAATGTGAGTCCACGAACTGTGTTTCAAATAAAAATGCCTCTACATTTTTATAATAAAAACAGTTGTAAATTGAAAGCCTATCGTTACGGAGGTGGAACTGGAGGTGCAATTAATAGTCTTATTAATAATCTACCCATAGAATTACATATTCCGGGATATCAGTTTTGTGGACCTGGAACAAAGCTAAAAAAACGACTAGAACGTGGTGATAAGGGAATCAATCAATTGGATGCTGCTTGCAGAGAACACGATATCGCTTATTCGCAAAACAAAGACCTTGAGAAGCGACATATTGCTGATACACAGCTAGCTGATAAAGCGTGGGAGCGAGTAAAGGCTTCAGATAGTGGGTTGGGGGAAAAGTCTGCTGCTTGGCTCGTCACTAATATTATGAAAGCAAAGAAATATTTTGGAATGGGTATTAAAAGAAAGCGTAAAAGTAATACTGGAAATTGCTCCTCAAAAAGAAAGAAGAAAAAATTCAATGAAATTGTTCGAGTAGCAACTAAGGCGTTGAGAAATAAAAACCCACTTGACATTGATAGTTCAGTTCAAATAGCACGTAAAGCTATAAATAGCACAATTAACTCAAAAGATAAAAAAACTATAACAATTCCTCGCATCATTACTGTACCCAAAATTGGTGGTTTTCTTCCAATTTTAGCTACATTAGGAGCGCTTGGAGGACTTGCTTCAGGTGCTTCAAGCATCACACAATCGATTTTGAAAACTAAAGCTGCTGCTAGGGAGCTTGAAGAGAGAAAGCGTCATAATAAAAAGATGGAGGCTATTGCTTTAGGAAAGGGTTTTTTCCTTCGACCATATCGCAGTGGATATGGTTTAATTACACCTCAATCAAAAAACTTTTAAATATATTTTGAAATTCGCTCGAAAACACATCCCAAACTTTAGAGATGTATTTATGAGGGATAGTCTCCCCCTCCGCAAAGATCGATGGATAAACGAATGTGGTGTTATAAATTTAGATTCATCTAGGGGAGGTGGTACGCATTGGGTAGCTTATTCAAAAAAAGGTAATGAAGTAAAATATTTCGATAGTTTTGGAAATTTGCAGCCTCCGGTAGAAGTCATTCGCTATCTAGGTAGCAATATACCATATAACTATCAACGTGAACAAAATTTCAGGACTATAATTGTGGACATTTATGCTTAAAATTTTTATTACTCAATTGTAGTACATAAACTTCACATCCAACAAAAAAAAAAAACTTTTATATTTTATTTACGCTAGCATAATAAACTATGTTTTGGATTCAGCAGATTGGATCATCTGATCAATTCTGCACTTGTCAAGCGGATTGTGAATCATTTCAAATTATTCAGGCACAGGCTATTTCACCTCTGCTTCAGGTGTTTTTTAACCCAAATCCTTCAGACTGCAAACAAAAAACTCTTCTATTCTCTTTAAGGCGTGGAGAAACACATCCATTTTTACATACACTAACTTTTTCATTTGATGAATGTCAGCACTCTGCATTTTATGTTATTGAAGGGAGTACTACTATAGTTGGGAAATGTAGACAAAGCGCTAATCGAGATGGGAGCTTAAGAAGATACAAACAGGATTGTTCATTTTATTTTTATGACAATGATTGGGGAAAGCTGCAAGAAATTATCCCCAAACATATGACGGAATATAGCACAATATATACAATTGATAGTGATAGCATTCTTTTGCGGAATTACATTGCCTCTAGAGAACGGGAGGAAGAAAATATTCGTTTAATGGATTCAATGTTTAATAAATTTGATGATGATGATGATGTTGAAGTAGACTCAAAATAAAAAACAAGATTGATAAAGAGTGCTAGTGCAAACTAAAAAATAAAACAATGATTAGGCATAAACATGCGGGCAGGATGTGTTTTGTGGTTAGGCAACAATATCCAACATTATTTATCAAATTTGAGAAAGGCAGTGGTGGGGCGGTATAAGCTGAGAAATTTCTAAACAAAAGCCGTAAGATTTACTAGAAGCTAAATTAGTCAATTGCTAAGCTTTGTTTAAAATGGACGGAGAAATGGGATCTAAGGAGCAGCAACAGCAGCAGCAGCAGCAATCGAAACAGAACCGCAGATTCCGACAGCGTCTGGATGTGTCAGTTCTTGAAGCTACTGATGGGATGCATAGGCAGCAATTGTTCCAGCAGCAGCAGATTGAACAACAACAACAACAACAACAACAGCAACAACAGCAGCAACAAGAGCAATATCAGGAGCAACAGTTGCTAGCAGAAAACGCTATAGTCCAGGATGACCTGGCAATGGCAAATCAATTTAATGAATTGTCAAAGATGTCGTGGAATGGAGTGATCCCACTTCTAACCATAGCGAAAATGCCGACTAATGTAGCGATCCCCATCCTTAGAGGTTGGCGAGCTCAAACTAGATATGGCGAATCTATCGCAATGAAGCTCCCGGAGAATGTATTGTATTTAACAAAAAAATATAATTCCATGATTAGTGATGCATTCATTGATCAATGGAGCACTCAAGGTTTTTCAGTTGTAAAAATAAGTCACAACAATCAAACTTATATAAGTATAATCCCACGAGCAATGTAAACATATAGTAGATGTATGAATAAATAGCAATAAATAATTTAAAAAAAGGAATTAAGATTTTCTTTATTTCAGACTCAAAATTTAATTTTCAGCTATGTACATTATGCAGGGAAAATATGAAAATTTTATTTCATAAACATTCGTAATTGAAGTAATTTGTATTTCCTCATAATATCTTCGGCATTCTGTATTTGCCCAAGCACCAAGTAACATGCGCAAGTATTTGGGTTTTCTATGCTATCTTTATAGAGACAGCCACAATAGTTCAAATGTTTGTTACGATCCAGTAAATAATTTTGAATATCAGACAACGCTTCACAATCCTTTAGAAAAATGACTCCTTTAAATTCGAATAAAAACTGCTTGATTCTATTAATGTTAGACGAAAGCATTTTTAAAATATATATCTTAATTGTCCGATTTCTTGAACTTGAGATTTACTATTATTTCTTCACACAAAGCGCCCACGCACCTTATCACAACACAATTATTATTTCTTTTTTGCCAGCACGCGCTCATGGCACGCGTCCCCCCCTTATCACAATCACATATACATATATATTTATTTTTTCCCACGCCACAAAAAAAAATGAGTAATGTAAACAAATACTTGCGCTCGCAGCACGCGCCCTTATCACAATCACATATACATATATATCTATTTTTTCCCACGCCACAAAAAAAAATTAGTAATGTAAACATATACTTATGTATATATATTTAAAACCAAAAATAAAGCAAGTGATTTCTTTCCAAGGTCAAACATTTTTTTTTCCCCCCCCCAAAAAAAAACACATTAAAACGTGTATGTAAATATATATATATATATATATATATATGTAAAGATGTATAATAAGTTGAATGTTTATTTATAATAATAAGTTGAATGTTTATTTATCTAAGTTGATCAATTCCGGAATTTGTCTAAACTTGGTATTCGACTTTTTTTTTCCCTTAACTAGACGACTGCGACTTCTTTATCTCAATTTAAATATATCCTCTCCGCCGCCTTTTCTTCATCCTCACGCCTTCCATCAAATTGAGCCAATGTAAACATTTACCAGTATGAAGTATGGTTCCAAACCACTTCACATTCGGCATAAAAATCAACATCTTTACAAAAAGATGACAGAGTGTCGTCTTTGTTAGCAATGTACCATCCATAGCTTCAGATTATCAGAACTGGTGCTTGTTTCGTTCGGTCCCCACCTTTGGGCAGCTTTACGTACTCCATAGCGACCGAACCTTTTAATCTTTGTGACTGTTTCTAATACCAATTTTGTTCTTGCAGACCTTCGAGTTTTCTTTTTACTTTCCGGCGTTCTTGTCGTCATCGGTTATAGTTTTTTTTTTCTTCTCCCCACTCTTTCAACTTTTTTCACCATTCGATCGCTATTTTAAACGTTGAATTGCTATGAAACTAATAAACTTTAAATTCACGTTTTTAAGAAAAAAAAAAAAAACCAGAAATTTCATCAAACCGTTGATCAGACTCAGACTTGGACGAGGGCCCCCAAATGTAAAGATGTATAATAAGTTGAATGTTTATTTATAATAATAAGTTGAATGTTTATTTATCTAAGTTGATCAATTCCGGAATTCTAGTGCTAAACTTGGTATTCGACTTTTTATGTTCCCTTAACTAGACGACTGCGACTTCTTATCTAACTTTCTATATCAACTTTCTACCGTCGACTCTTCCTTTCGACTGACTCCTCTCCGCCGCCTTTTCTTATCCTCTGCCCTTCCATCCCTTTCGTGTCTTTCGACAACGATTTACCAGTGAGGGGAGAGTATGCAGGCCCACACCACTTTACATATATATATATATATATATAGGAAATGGTTAAACGATAAATAAATAAAAATATTCAAAATTAAAAACAAGTGATTTCATTTCTTTTTTTCAAGGTCAAGCATTTTTAACACACACACACGCACTAGAAACTTGACCTTGAACTCGCACACGCACCTTATCACGACCAAATTCGCTCAACACACTTCCGCTCCACAACCTTATCTCTAACACCATTTCCTGGTCCAGACCAAATTTATCTCACACACTTCCACTCACTACCTTATCTATGACGTCATTTCCTGGTCCAGACCATATTGCGGTCAACGCACTTCCGCACAACCTTATCCTAGTGACGTCATTTCCTGGTCCAGACCAGACACTTTCCATCTACTAACCTACTACCATAAAAAAGGAGAATGTTGGGGCAACTTGCCCCCGGGGGCCCCCACAGGGGGGGCCGCCGCGGGGGTCGCCGACCATCTGCTAGCAGGTTGGCAAGTTAACACTTCTTTGACCGTCGGAGCAATAATAATAATAATAACAACAATAACATCATCACTCCGCTGTTTAAAAAAAATCGTTCGACGAATTCATCACCAACACCATCCGCGCGCTCTTGGAATGATAGCGAGGATGAGATTGCCGATCACGATGATCGATCTTCATCGGCATCTTCGGCCATTTCTTTGACCATGAAGCGTTCATGTCAGGCCAGTGAATCGACGCTATACCAAACGTTGCTAATGAAACAGGAACACCTACAGCAGCAACAACACCAGCAACTACAGCAGCAACCGCAGCAGCAAAGCGATCAGGCCCCGTTGCACCGACAGCAGCAACAGCAACAGCAGCAGCAGCAACAACAACAGCAGCAGCAGCAGCAATACCTAGATGAGTTGCAGCAATCTGTGTCTGTGTCCCATCAGCAACAATTGACGGCCAATTTATTTATGGCACGCACCATTGCCTTGAGCCGTTCCCGTGACTTTCCTGAGCTTTTTCAAAACACTTCGACAGCAGCTGCAGTGGCTGCAGCAGCAGCAGCCGCTGCCAATGCCTCGGCATCTGCCTCAGCATCGGTCACAGCCAGCACCGGTCCTGCTCCTGGTCCTGGTCCAGGTCCTGGCAACAATAGCAGCAACTATATGCTGCCCTGCCCTCTATGCGAAACACCTCTGGAGCAACGTGTCTTCCGACAGCATCTAGATCGTCACTATCCGCGCGACAGTCCAGTCTGTCCGGTTATCGAATGCGGACGACGTTTTGCACATCCCAACTCTGTGCGAAATCATATGCGCATCAAGCACACGCTGCAGTGGGCAAAAATGAAGGCAATGCGCTCCTCGGGCGGCCCCTTTGCTGGTGGGCCAGACTTCAAATGAAACTGTGAGACGGCTAACTAGTGCCGAGGGCGTCAACGCCATCTAATACTCGTATACTCGTGCCGCGCAAAAGCTTTCTAGGTTGCTGCTTTCAGTCACTGGCGACAATAAATCTAAATCTAGCACCCAATCTCGAGACACTCGCATCTATCGTAGATAGCCAAAAGTAGGAAAACCAAAAATCCCCCCCCCAAAAAAAAAAAAAAAAAATAAAACACAAAAAAGGTTAAAAAAAAAAGAAAATAAAAACACAAATCAAGTCCATTATTGAATATGTAATTGTAAGTGCCGCAAACTTCCCAATCAAAGTTCAAATTTATCCACAAAAAAACGACATAAATAAATGACATTGGAAAGGTAAAAAATAAATTTCAATTTTCCGTTTTTTAGATAACTGTATTGGGCCGCTTTCCAAATTTTAACATTAATTTAATTACGGTGTTAGAAGTTTTCAAAAAATCATTCCAAAATTTTATAATATTCAAGTTAAAGTGTTCAAAATAGAATTTAAAACGCTCTTGGGCTAGTAGCTGTAACTAGGGGAAAAAATGGATCCATTAATTTAGAAGGCATTGACATTGGTTTCATTTAAAATAAAACGCACACTTCAAAAACAAAAGAAACTAAAAATTTTCGAACGAATTTCATCGGTATTTAATCGGTTTTAATATTGACTTTCAGAATTATTAGTTCCATCGTATAAAAAATGAATATATTTAAATTATAAACAAACGTTTAGCATTTGAATTTCAATATTTGTGTTGCCGTATGATATGTCCTTAATCTGATAATAAAGTTTCATGCATTTGGTTGCAAAAGTGGATAAAGAATTGGGAAGATGTTTTTTAGGAAACACTTACAACAATTATTACGTTCCTATACTCGATATATATATACATATATATATATATATCTATATATACATATGTAACTTTAACAACAACGGAAAACTAAATAACTAAAAAAAGAAATGTAAAGAAGCAACTATAAAAAAATGACAAAAAAAATGAATGGAAAATTTAAGTATAATATTTAATTAATATCAACTATAAGCGACGTTCAACTTATGAGGCGCAGAATGTAGCAGAGCTGCAACTTTAGCTGTAATTAAGAGACAGAGGCAGAGATAGAGTTAGAGATAGAGATAGAGTGGAAGCTGGAGAATTATACATAAGTATTCGTAATCGTACAACAGACGTTTACTATATAGTAATATATACATAAATATATATATACGTATATATATATATATATAGTTTGTCCAGTTAGTGTGCGCTTTACTCTAATGAACTCCAGCAAAAGTCATAAAACTCCAATAAAATGCGTGCAATAACTAAGTGCAGTATTAAAAAAAACAAATGATTAATAGAATTCTAGAATTACATAAGCAAACCAATACTATACATTATATATAGACATGCACACAATATGTATATATGTATGCATGTATCTATATACATATACATACATATATATATGTGTGTTTGTTTATAAGCCATCAGAGGTAACTATGTATATGTACATGTAGATAATGAGCTAAAAAACCAAGCAAACAAACAAAAAAAATTTAAAAAAAAAAAAAGTAAATTATAATTATATAGTTATTATTACTAATGATACTGAAACAAAATAGAATGTGCCTGCGTAATATATTTTTAGCCAAAAACAAACAACAAGAAAAACAAAAAAAATAAAAACCTAAAACTTACCTAAACTGAAAATTTAATGGATAAAACCACACAGAGAATTAAAAAACAAAAAAGTAAAAAGAGTTTTTATTATAGAAAATTCGTGAGAGGGAAAAAACACGCTCAAAAAAATAAAAAGAAAGAAATTTGAAATGTATTTCAATACATATATGTATTATTATTTTTAAAATATTTATTATTTCAATTTGATGGCCGACAGAATAGAACAAAGAGCAAATGGAAAACATACGTAAAAAGGTTCCTATAATGTTAATCAAAACTGAAAACAAAAACAAAAAAAAACAAAACCAAAAGAAAACTAATGTATAACGAATAATGAAATTTCACAACAGATCGTACAATCGAAACAATGAGACGATTGATCTATTAATTATACATACTAAATTGTATTTCGATGCGGACAATTTTACAAAACTGTAGTCTATATAATGAAAAAACAGCATATATACTACATACATAGAATGTATGATTTAATAGCATTTTAGTTTGCCAATGTTGCGAAATGGAATGAGAACAATGTCCTGGTATATCTTGTATTATCTTGTATCTTTGTAATTTTGTGTGCGAGTCGCCGAAACAACGATTTGTGTGTGAGATGGCAAATATATTTTGATGAATAATAAAGAGCAAACGAAGATCTGACTTGACTTTTTTACTTCTTGCCGCTGAATTGCCAGAAAATTGATAGATAAAACTAATTTTCTCCCATTTTTATTTTATCTTTGATCATAGTTTCGCGACGTTCGCTGGAAATGCGTGTCCGCGCTACCGATCCCCGTCCGTGCCCCAAATGTGGTAAAATCTATCGTTCGGCCCATACACTGCGCACCCATCTGGAGGATAAGCATACGGTGTGTCCCGGTTACCGTTGTGTCCTATGCGGCACAGTGGCAAAATCTCGCAATTCACTCCATTCGCATATGTCACGCCAGCATCGAGGTATTTCGACCAAGGATCTGCCTGTTTTGCCCATGCCCAGCGCCTTTGATCCGGATCTAGCTTCCCGACTCCTCGCCAAGGCTGGCGTAAAAATCTCTCCAGCTGAGTTGCGTGCACGAGCCTCTCCAACTGGGGGCAGTGGCAGTAGCGGAGGTGGTGGTGGTGGTGGTAGCGGTCAACAGAAATTGGATTTGAGCAATACCAGCGGCGGACCTTTAGATGATGCCGAGGACTCGGACGATGATCCCGAAGATTTGACCACAGGCAATGGTCTGTATGGCATGGGTGGCAGTGCCAGCGATTTGAGCCGCTATCACGAGAGTTTGCTTAGTAACTTTGGTCATGCCAATACAACCATCTCAAGGATGCGCAATGAGGCGGCCGCAGCAGCAGCAACTGCAGCTGCATTGGGTCAACCAAAAGATTTACAAATACCCACAAACAATGCCGCTGGCCAATCCCTGCTAGACACATACTTGCAATTTATCACAGAGAACACCTTTGGTAAGTTTGTTATTTTGATTATATTAAAGTTCACCTTACTAATTGTTATGTATCTGCCAAATAGGTATGGGAATGTCCCAAGAGCATGCTGCTGCAGCTGCTTTACATGCTGCCAAAATGGCCCAATTGAATGCCATGGGTCATAGTCTTGACAAGCTTCCAGCCGGTTTGCTCCCAGGACAATTTGATTTGAGTAAATTGGCTGGTGGTGGCAGTCCAGCAGCTAATACCAGTTTTGGTAGCTCTCAGAGTGGAGCAGGTCTAACAATTGAACCCATTCTGCGGCATGATCAACAGCAGTCCAGCAGTCTTTCTCCCGATGCCCACGGTCCACTGGCGTTAAGTTCCGTCGCTCGTGGCATGCAACGCGGCGGCGATATTGATGATCCTGAAGATGGTGATGGTGAGCCAGCGGAGATTAGGCGAGATGGTTCAGAGCCCATGGATTTAGGACTTGATCATAATAATCAGTCGGGTAGTATCAATGAGGTGGCCAATTCTGATGCCGAGGAGAATTACTCCGAAGACGAGGGTGTGCACAACACATAGATAAGTGAAACAAATTACAGCATTACAACATTTTGATGAGTTGTCAACAATTGTATACCCAAAATCATGGAACATATGTAACGAGTAGCCTTATCCTCATGTATACCAGTTTACCGTGTACATTAAGAAAATGCACGTTAGTTACCTAGGACTAGTAGAATTTTATGTTGTGTTTCTAAAAGCACATACCTACTTAAATAGATATACACAATATATGTATGTATATGTATGTACCTGTTGTATATCTATATATATATATATATACATATATATAAATTTACTTATTCATGACAAAGGAGAGAAAAGAGGTGAAATGATTCAAATTTTTGATTCACATACACACAAGGGCGTTGAGAACATTTGAAAACATTTACGCCTAACCGTCAAACTAAAATCTAGTATAAGTTTAGATCTAATGTTAAAAAATTCAGCCTGTAAATACATACAATAATGTTCTACGATCCCCTAGCATTCGATCATATACCGTACTATGCAAACGATCCGTCTTCATAGCATATACATACATATATATGTATGTACGTATATGTATATAATTATACTGTTGTAACTCTAACTGTATCCGGACAGAAGCAAATTCAGATGTGCCATGCCACCACAGCTAGCATAAGATACGATATATGTACATATGCGTTACCTTCCAAGTCGCCGCCTAGCTAGACAATTTGATTCATAGTGCTTACCATATCTCAGGAATACTCGCGGACACAAAACTTTCACTGTCCAGCACTGGACAGTTGAAATAAACTACCAAACTACCTCAGAAAACATCATCCCATGCAATATCTGCAAACTTCCATATGTTATGACTGGTCCCCAAAAATATATATACATACATCAACAACATACAAACATATAGATACATACTATAGTACTACTATATACTACTATCTCCATTATACAAATGCGTTCGCTCGTACTTAAAATGTTGAAAGAAAATCGGAAACTTGCCAACGATCTTTTACAGATCGGTATAATAATAATATTGATAATAATCATAATTGACAACCTTTACAATTACGATATACAGGCATATATGCATATATGCACGCACACATATAAGCATATACATATTTAGATATACATACATATAAATAAACCTAAATGAAAAATATACATACATAGATTACATAAGATTACATTATTGTTCACACATGGAAAATACATGGTCGGTCAGATATTGAAATACCTCAAGTATACATATTATAACATTTAAACACTGCACTCAGAGAAAACCGGAAATCCGGTTAACCGGTAACTCATTTTATATATTTTTTCGTACAAAATGTTTAAGAATTAGTTGGCTAGGACTCATTTTGTGCCCGTTTTTCCTGTATGTATAATTTTAGTTATTCGTAAATATGCCTCATTTATTCTAGGTTTTATTGTTAGTTTCAATCGATGATGAGCACAGACTCTACAAGAGTAAAACCACTTGCCTTATTACAACATATGTGTTACACTTTAGTAATTTTCTACCTCAATTAATTTAATTGTATAATTAATATTGAATATTTATTTGTAAGACTTGCAATTTGCAATTTTGAGTGTGTATTTCTTTTTCACATTATAATAATATTTAAACACGAGTCACCTAGCATACTTACAATACATAAGATTGCCTCAAATCTAAATAAAACCCGATATCAACAAAATACTTAACTTAAATACATAATACAAGCATGTATGTTTAATTTTATGCTGGTTAATTACTATGTATGTATGTATCTTGAATATTGCATTTGGCTTGCTTAAAGTTTCTCCCTAGCAAATGCGGGGAGAGTGCAATATACAATATATAGATGGCATTTCCTTAAAAATCGGTATCCATACAAGGCTAATGCAATCATCCAGTTAAAGGCGATAGAATAAAGTGAATTAGTTAAATAAAAGTCGTTATATAAGCAATATAAGTAGAGATCCATGTGCTTAGAAAGTTAAACAAATATTTATTAAAATTACAATAAAGTCGCGTTATGATGAATAAACAATGTATTTTCATTATATGTACATATATCATTATTTTTTTAGCCAGATTATTATTTTATGTGCAAACAAAAAGTTTAATCACGATCGAGTGTGTAATCAGTAAACTTTAACTTCCTCTTTAAAACACGGAGATCTTGGAAGCTTTGTTTATATCTATATATGGATATGTATAAATATATTGTCACTTACTGTACACCGGAAACTGGTACTGGAAAACGATAAAATTTAACCGTTTGTTTCTAAAGTTTGAGAGATTTTACTGAGTAAAAATTTTTAAAACTTTTGTAAAATGTCGCAAAGCATAGCCACCGTTAGTCTAAATTCTTTCACATGAGACAAAAGAGAAAGACAAGGGTATAAAAATATCGGCGCCACCAAAATTGTAATTATTGTCGTTTTGTAGAGATGGACATTGCCCGCATTTAAACCAAATTAAAATATCAGTACGATGTATCGATACTATCGATTGTTTTCTCACTTCTGCCACCTACAAACACGCCTGTTTTACTTATTATCAAAAATTTTGAAACTTAAATATTTAATAATTAAAAAATGGCAAAACAAAGCGGAACATACGGTCTAAAAGCCAAACTTAGCATTGGGGTGGCGAAACAAAAGGCTCAAGATGTGCAAGCGCAGATCAAGAAAGCAACCCGGCAAGAGCAGTTGCTGCACAAGACCCTAACACCCAAGAAGACAAACCACAAAAAAGGAAAAGTCTGTCATAAAGCACAAGAAACTGCTGAAGCGCTTTTCCGATGCCCGGAAAGGAACGCAAGGAGGATACGGCACGTAAGAATCGAGAGAAAACTAAGGTTATTGGAGACCTTAAGCCACTTCGTGATGCCCTGCCCTCTCTTCAGGATATTTATAAACAGGTTAAAAACAAATCGAAAGATGCTGCTGAAGTGAAACCGCTGGCAGAACCAGAGGAAATTTTAAGTGTTAAACAAAAAATAAAAAAGAAGCGATCGGAAATGGTGAACCGCGTGCAGTCTTTTGAAAAACTTTTAAAAGACAAATGTTTCAGGATGAACCCACGTGGAAGTGGTTTCCACATATGTGCGCGAAAAGTATCAAATCATGGACGAAAACGACGACGACTAATGGATGAAAAATAATAATTGTAAATACTATGAAATGGCTAAATGAATACCATTTTTTTGACTGCTCATAGACGATTAAAACCTAAGGCTATTATCCCTCTAACAATTAAGAAATTAGTGTAAAACTGTTTGAAGTTCAAACTTTGAACAGAATGCAAATAAAAGTGCTACTTATACGTTTTACTCGAATCAACCATGCTAAATCTGTTAAATTATGTTAGTGTACATGCAAGTTATTTTGCGTATATACTGCGTGCATTGCTTGAATCTGTAAGGCCAGTAACTAGTTGGGTTTGTTGAAATTGGGTAGAAATCTTGCCACATCTGAGGACAACTATGCTAGGATATCTGATATTCCTCCATTTGGTGTATATGTCGTTGGCAAAAGTTCACTACTGCCTCCATATACCAATTCCATACTATTCCAATCATTTCTCTGCAATCGATTTATTGGGCTTGTCGGATGTATCGATAAATAAACTGACTGTGTATCGCTACTTGGTGTTCATTATTTACTCATCTCTATGAAGCGGCATCTTGTTCGAATTAACTGTAGATTCCTACTTTGAGTTATTTGTAAAAAAGTGTTTTTTGTTTGTAATTTGAAAAAAATATATGTTAACTGTAACAGCGAGTTTCAAAATAATATACTGTTGTTAGTGCAAGGACCTGGCGCAATGTCTGCAAAAAGTTCAATTCAGGTTTGCATTAAAGTTCGCCCATGCGAGCCGGGGCAAACTCGCTTTGGCAGGTGAAGGACGAACGTGCCATCCACCTTATAGATAGCCAAGCTGATCCATGTATTCTTGGTAAGAAAAGTTATAAATTAATCAACGACCGTGCGAACAAATATATATATCCACTTTGTTTACAGACCACGTATTTGATCAGATGCCAATAATCACAAAGTATTCGATCGGATGGCAAAGCATATCGTCCAATCTTGCATGCAAGGTTTTAATGGAACGATTTTTGCCTACGGTCAAACGTCTTCAGGTATGCGGTTGAAGAATGTTCATGTTATGTCCAGATCGCAAAATGATCATTCTCTTGCCTTTGACTAGGTAAAACCTATACCATGATGGGTGACAATAGAAATCCTGGAGTAATGATATTAGCAGCAAAGGAGAAATCTTTAAGCAGATAGCCAAAAACAAATGATCGGGACTTTTTATTGAGAGTGGGCTATATAGAGATATACAATGAGAAAATCTTCGACCTTCTGTGTAAGAAGAACCAGGACCTTAAGATACACGAGGCCGCAAATGGCGTTGTAAATGTTAATTGTGAAGAACAGATAATAACCTGCGAGGACGATCTTTTGCAGTTCCTTAGCATGGGCAACAAAGAGCGAACGGTTGAGTGAAACCAACATGAACGAGCGCTCAAGTCGATCACACGCTATTTTTCGTATAGTAGGTCAACTTTCAAATCCTGTCTAGAAACTTTTATCTGGACTTTCATTTTATTTTTAGATCATTGAGTCGCGAAAAACTGATCGTAGTGAGGAGGACCTGTCATACAGAGTGTCCTGAATTTAGTTGACTTGGTGATCCGGAACGTGCCGACCAAACAGGTGCCACAGGAGCACGTCTTAAGGAGGGCGCGCATATCACTAAGAGTCTGCTATTTCTAAGCAATGTCATCAACAGTTTGGCTGAAAATGAGGATAAAAAGTATATTAGTTTCCGCGACTCTAAACTTACTCGAATACTGCAAGCATCACTGGTAGGAAACGCATTTACCTCGATAATATGCACCATTAAACCCTCCATTTATGATGAGTCCCAGTCCACCTTGAACTTCGCCATGCGAGCAAAAAGGTTCGCATAAAGCCACAAGTCAATGAAATGGTCTCAGACGCAACAATGATGAAGCGTCAGAGCGTGAAATCAAGGAACTTAAAGGCAGACTTGCCGAAGCAGAGCGCAAGAATGAGAGTCAAATCCAGTAAATCAGCTGCAGCAAAGAATCAAAGCCGATATGCTCAAGATCATTACCAGCGACTCTGTAAATAACGACAAACGATTTGAAAAGCGTCGTCGCACTTGGTGCAATTTCACCCCAGCACCTGAAACTACATCCACCTCAGCAATCCCTCGTTTAGGATTAAAGTATTCAGGTCTACCAAAGCCAAGTTTTTTCCAACTACTCACCTTAGCCACCGACCAGATAATGTCCCAAAAACTGAAAGAATTTTCAAGTCGTTGGATATAGGCTTAGCAGCCGTTAAGGATATGTTTACTTCCAATGATTTAGGGTTGGCCCCTTCAGATATCACGGCCATAAAGCTACAAGGACAAACTAAGATATTACCACCAATTGCCTTGACGCCCAACGCACTGCATATGGGAAACGCAAAGTAAGTACACCTTATTTTATTTTACTCTCATTTGGTATAGCGGGACATAATTTTAAATCATTCTTAATTTCCATAACATTCCATATCATGGATCCATATTTATCTATATCATTCACATCAAATACTTCATCATACGTATCATGCATGCCCACAGTAAGGAAAATATTGAAAGGGATCTTTTGGAGCTTCAAACTTTTACCAAATTGGAAAAACAATTTGATGGCGAATGGGAAAAGTGTCAAGAACTGAATAAAAAGTTGGATGACATGACTGCCCAACGCGATTCTTTAGAGGCAGAAAGTTTAAGCCACAAACAGCGGTGAGTCAAAAAATTCTGTTAGCGGATCTAATTTGGGATTTTAATAATTTAAATCAAAACGAGTACAAAAATGTTGAATTTTATGGTATTGGTATTAATAATACAATGGACACCCGATATATTGTTGAGCTTTCTAGTTGTATTTCATTAACCAAAACTTTGCCTTTGGCATTCCTGCCAATTCGATGATCATTATCTTATAACCCAATATAAAATTATATTATACAATTCTTTGCTATCCTCTTCATATGATTTTAAAAGTTCAGTTTATCCAGCGCGCCCAGCAAATCAACTCATGGTGAATATTGTTGCGTTGATTTTTTTCTAAGTTGTTGTCGTTTCATAGCGCGCAATGTTTGTCTATTAACACTGATCTCTCAGTCGTTGGGAATAATGTGAACAAGCTCCACTCGATGGTGTACGCGAACACTAGGTTAAAAAGAAATTGAAAAGAAAAACAAACGCCAACGCCAACAAATACATGCATGCATGTGTATGTATTGGTCGGTGGAGTCTTCGTCGTAGTTGGGGTGCGGGCATTCAAGGGAATCGAGAAGGGAGTGCAAAGTTATTCTGAGCCAGTTTCGGCAAGAGAATACGACGAAGACGTCAACGACGACAAGCACGAAGTTCTTGTCTAGCGATATGCCGGGGAACCAATCTGCGAATGCGATATAAAAAACGTTCAAATATGAGGCTACGACACTAACCGGCCAAGTTTCTGATTAATTTCCTATTCCAAAATGTATAAATGGTTAACCATTATTTTGGACACAACTACACAAGAGCCAACAACTTTCTGTTCTAGCAGATAATTGATCGGTGACGTCGTTATTGTTACTATCGTCGTCTCGGCCTTGATTCTGATGTAACATACATATATGTACATTTATACATATGTATATGTGCATAAATTCGAACTGATATCAGTGAGTACACATGGATACATGCATGCATACATACACACATACATACATACAGACATACATACATACATACATACATACTTACCTATGCATAGGTGCAAACGCAAGTTAAAATGCGTTTTTTGTATCGTTTAGTAGGTGAGAGAGCTGCAATGTAAAACTTCCAACTGGAATGTTGTCAGCGATCAGCTGCGGCTGTTTCTATTTTTAGTACGCTCTAGATATAAATGGTGTTGATGCACCAAGGGACAACTAAATAAAGAGTTTTGAACAGTAAACAAATGCAGTGAAAACATACATACATATTAATGAAAAAAGGTCTAAGCATACATATTTTAATTGTTTAATCAGGTAAAAGGATATTTTTGAAATTCCTTTTAAATCACAGAATCCAAATCTATTGCGAATGTATAATCGACTTCATACATATGTATCTATATAGACACATTTTTTATAGAATCTTAGTCAAATTTAATAACATGGAAGAAAACCATTTATTTTAAGTCACAAAATCACTTTCATAATTTTGTTATATAATTTCATTGCAGTTGCGATAATTTGCAGAATGAAGTTGCTGTGCTCACCTTATCAAATGAAACTGCCAATAAAAAGATAGAGGAATACGAGGCTAAATTAAAGCAACTGAATCAAAGGATTGAGAAGCTTGAAATGGAGAATTGTTCAGTAGTGAATCTGGAGTTTGAATATAAAGCACACAAAACCAAATCACAGATACGAGAAAATGATTTGCTATCGGTACTTAATGAGAAAGAGATGACAATTAAAAATTTGCAAAAAAGTCTCGACGAACTATCGCGGGATGTGCTGCGCAACAGCAAGGAAGATCAAATGCTATCCATGTGTCCCGATTTGGAAACGAATTGTGAAAGAATTTGCAACAATTGCCAAGAGTTAGAGCGTCTTTTAAGTGAGTGTAAAACTGATTCTAAAAGCGTCGAGTCAATCAATTGCGAATGTGAGAAACTTCGGCTTGAAATTGCTCATACCCGGGCTAAATTGGAAACTGTCCAAACTGCCCTCGAACAGGCGACCACGGAGGTGGCTCATAAAGAAGAACACTGTGATCGCCTTTCTCGTGAGGTGGTGACTGCATGCGAAGGCATGACTCTTTTGCAAACAAAGTATGATAGCTTGGAGCAATTGTGGCAATCCCAGCAACAAGCACTACAGGACTTGCAAACGGACTACGAAGTCATCCAGAAGAAGTATGCAGAACTTCAAGAGGCCTATGAAAATCTGGGACAGACATCGTCTGCCTCGGAAGATCAGCGTCTTCAGATTCAAACTGAAAATGAGAGATTACAGACCGAAATTGGTCACCTTAAGGAGCGTGTTGAGGAAGCCCAAAGAAAACTTATAGAAGCAACTAATTCCGAAGCGCTTGAACTTCAATTTAAAGCTCAAACTGAGAAGCTTCAATCAAAATTATTAAAAATGGAGAATGACTTTAATGAAATTCAAAGAGAATATGATTGTCTTTCGAATGAACTAATGGAGAGTGTCCAGGATGGTGACGCTCTTCGTAAGCAGTGTAACGCGCTGCAGGAGGAATTAAAACAACACCAGCGACAAATACAGAGCGGCGATGCCGAGTCAATGAAGAGTTCTGGTGTGGGAACCGAATGTAGCGAAACTGAAGCTGATTTGGATAATGAATCATTGCAGCAATTTGCCAGGCTGTCGGAATCGGTACATGAGATAGAGCTGCAGCATCTGTCAGGATATAGTCGCATCTATAGAGCGATTAAAGTCGAGAAATCAAGTAAAGTTCCCGCACTTAAACTCTGTTTCGAATGTACTCAAGAAACCGACCTTGTAGCTCATCAATTCGGAGAGAATGTAGATGTCGAAGCAGCACCTGGTGTGTATCTCACAGGCATTTTAAAACAGCATCGTTTTCAGATCACTCGGTTAGGCAACAATTTAATGGAAGACGAGCGACACTTACATAACCACATTGCCCAGTTGGAAAATGAGATTGCCGAGAGAAAATGCCCTTATAGACGCCACCGAACGTACCATCAATGATATGCGTGAACAGATGACGATCCTTGAATCGGAGCTACTAGAGAAATCAGTTATAGTCAATAAAGTTGAACATTATCAACGGCAAATCGAATCTCTTGAAAAGCAGAATGCCGAAATGACAATAGTGTGCGAAGAGCTGCAGGTGAAAGTAAAGGAAAATACTCTAAGCGAGAGTTTTCCGGTATCCTTTGTTGACGAAACCAATAATTTTGATTCTAACTCACCTGAGCAGAATTTAAGCGAAATCATTTCACAGCAGTTGCAGACTCAAATTAAAGGACATCAAAAACAAATAGCGCTTAGGGACGAAACTATCGAACAATTACAAAGTGAGATCCAAGATTTAAATGAAAGATGCTTATCTATGGACGTTCAACAAGTAGAATTGCGTTCGACTATTGATCAAAAGCAACAGCTGCTAGACCGGCAAATGGACAAATCGGTTAACGATGCTCAACGTATCGATCAGTTGCAGTTGTTGAATGCGGATCTGGTTGAACGTTGCACCAAAACTGAGAAATTATTGATGGAAATGAAAGAATCCATTAAAAAATCTGAACTAGATGATAGCAATTATATGCAACGGGACGACGAGTTTCTGGTAGAAATTAAAAAACTTCAAGCCGATCTCAAAGTAGCCCAAGATAATCTAGAGAATATAGAGAAGCGTAAAGATAGTGAAATCAATGAATTAAAGCTGGAATTCCTTAACAAGATAGAGATAAGCGAGAGTGATTACCGTTTCAATTTACGTAAATACAATATTGATTGGGAAAAGAGCAAAGATCAGTATGAATCCAACTTGACTCAACTGAAGGAGAGCCTGTCGTCTGCTGAAGAAAAACTTAAAAGTGTCAGTGCACAACAGCAGATCGATCTGAAAGCCCTAAATGAGTTAAAATTAAAATTGGACCAGACAATGCAAGAGAAAAATGAACTTGAGTCTCTTTATGACGAAAGCCAGAAAATTGTGGAGAATTTAAAAGAACAACTCGATGCGAAATCCGAAGATCAAGTAAATGGTAAAAAACAACATGAGCTAATAGCGTCTTTAAGTAAGTCGATCAAAGAAGTTGAGGATAAGGAATCGCAACAATTGTTAGAATATGAAAAACTTAACAGTCAGTATCATAATAGTCTGGATAAACTTCGATTGGAAAAACAAGCATTGCAATCAGATTTCGATGCCGCCAAAACGGAAACTCAAATGTTAACCAATCTGGTAGTCCAAAAATCAGAGGCTTTGAAGCATTTGGAACTAGAGATGGAAACTTTTATTAAAGAAAAAGAGGAAATTATGAAAAAGTCTTTACATTTGGAAAAGGAGTTGGCTGTCGCTAATGGCGAAAAGGCTCACGAGAATGCCAAAATGGAACAAATAAAAGAGACTTTTACTTCCAAGATGAAAGATCTTCAGGATGAGTTGGATCATGCTAAGCAGCAAAAACAAGAATTGGAAACTGCTATTAAAGAAAAAGATGCGGCTTTGGAAAAATCTTCACAATTAGAGAAAAAATTGGAAGTCGCTATTCGAGAAAAGGTTGATGAGAAAAAGGAAATGGAGAACAAAATTGAGAACTTGAATGGTAAACTAAAAGATCTTCAGAATGAGTTGGGTCAGGCGATGCAGTGGAAGCAAGAATTAGAAACTGCTATTAGACAGAAGGATGCGGCTTTGGAAAACTCTTCACAATTAGAGCAAAAATTGAACGTCGCTATTCGGGAAAAGGCTGATGAGAAAAGCGAAATGGAGAAAAAAATTGATAGTTTTAATGTTAAACTAAAAGATCTTCAGGATGAGTTGCGTCAAGCGAAGCAAATGGAACAAAAACTAGAAACTGCTATTAGGGACAAAGATGCTGCTTTAAAACACTTGCAACAGAAATTGGATGCAGCTACCTGCACATATAATAATGAAAAAGCCGAAATAGAGGAAAAAACCGAGACCTTTGAGGCCAAGCTAAAAGATCTGAAAGATGAGTTATGCCAAGCAAGAGAAAAGGTGGTGTCCTTTGATGATCTATTGAAGGAGCACGAACAATTAAAGAGTCATGTCTCAGAGCTAACAGAATCTAAGCAGAGATTAGAAGAAAAGACCGAGAGTCTAACAAGTAACTTGTCCCAAGCCCAAAGAAATATCGAAGCATCTAACGCAAAGTTATCCCAATTGCGCTCTGAATTAAAATGTGCTAATGAGGCAAAAAAAGTTGCTTCCGAAGGAGAGATATTGTTAAGTAATCAGTTAGAAAAACTTGAAGAGAAAATGTCAAATGAAGGACGACAGTTGCAGCGACAGGTAGAAGAGCTGCAGGGCGCCATAAATGAATTACAAATTAAACTGAGCTCCATGCATTCGAGAAAATTGGAACTGGAGAAGAATAATAAAGAGTTGGCAAATCTACTGGAAGAGCAGCGTAAAACTGGTAGTTCCTTAAATGATGATAACTTTAAACTAAAAGCTCTTACCGATCAACTAGTTAATGAATTGAAAGATGCTAATAATTCTACCACAGAGCTTAAGTGTCGCTTGACTGCGAAAACTGAAGAAGTCAATGGAAAGTGTATGGACCTAAGTAAGGAACTTCTGATCAGTCAAAAGACAGTTAAAGAACTGACCCACGAATGCGATAAACTGCGCTGCATGATAGTAAGTTTGATTATAGAATAATAGTTTTTTGCCACACGGTAACAAAACAATTGGTTTTTTTTTTTTAGAAAACAAAAAGTGCTAATTTAAAGGCAGATGATCAACAGAAGGATGCAACCATTTCCAGTTTGCTGGATGATAAGCGCGATTTGGAGGAGAAGCTTTGCACTGTTAACGAGATTGTCGATAAACTGGAGACGGAATTGAGTGCCTATCAAAGAAATAAAACTAATGGGAGCAATGTGTCTATGGATTCAAATGCATCAATTAAGTCCCCCAGATCCCAAAGAAGTTTGGATCGCAATATTTCTCTGCCACGGGTAAGTAAACGAAACAGTATTTTTATGAAATTATTTTTTACACTTTGCCAATTTATAGAAGTCAATTAATTTTGAATCTGAGGTGCGAAATCGAAGAATAAGTGCTCACGATGAGCGTCGTCAGTCTTATTGGGCCAAGTTCAAAGATGCTGAATGCATGACTGATCACCTTGGTAAGTGACATTTGTTGTCTTTTCATTGATATGTACATGATAATGTACATATGTATTTGAATATCCAGATAATAGGGACAACTACGAACTGCTGGAACGGCAACTTAAGCAGTGTCAGCGTGATTTATTCATTCGCGAAAGCCAAGTAACCGCCTTGAACATTGAACTTAAAAATCATCCACTAAAAATCGAGAATGCTCAACTGAAGCAGAAACTTCAGGAAGAGTTGGAGAGAGCACGCCATGAAGTTAAGCGTTTCAAACAAAAGAACCAAGATTTAATAAGCAAGGTCAACTCTCTTACTGCATCAGCAAAATCGGATAAAATGGATAATGCCTGTTCTGCATCTCCAAAGCCCAAAATATATTGTAAAGAGACTCAAACAGAATCTGATTTGGAAGCTAATTTAAAGAAAGCCAATGCAAAGTTAAAAGATGCATTAAATTTGTGTCGCTCACGCTACAACCAAATCAAAGATCTGGAAGAAAAATTGCAACACAATGAGAATAGCGACACTTCCAACATAAGTTCCCTTACTGCTGGTCAAATTGGTACCCTAAAGGTTCGTAAAAAAAACAATCGTTGCAAATTAGGTGAGTCATTTTAAGTGTTTATTCTTTCAGGCCCAATGCGAGTCACAAAAGAAAGAATTCATGCTCCTCCATGATAAATACGAAATGGCCAAGAGAGCGCTTCAATTACGTAAAGAAGAGAC
The DNA here is from genome assembly GCA_018150375.1 of Drosophila sturtevanti. Classification (NCBI taxonomy): domain Eukaryota; kingdom Metazoa; phylum Arthropoda; class Insecta; order Diptera; family Drosophilidae; genus Drosophila; species Drosophila sturtevanti. Next base: position 27,728 of record JAECWJ010000616.1, read on the forward strand.
AAATGAATTGCGAACGCGCCTTTCTCGCTATGAGGAATCCATGAAATAAACCATAAAAAAATTTATAATTTAAGTTCGAGTTATCTTGTTTTAACTGTATATATCTATATTTTGTATTTATTTATGATTTCTATGTATGTATGTTCATTTAAAACCTCCAAAAGTGTCACAACAACTTCAATCTCAAATGTATTATGTTAATTAAACTTAAGACTTTATTAAAACAAAAACTAGTGTTCGAGTTACAAATTTGAAAATTGATGTACTATTATATTTGTGTGTTATTGAAATTATTCATAATGAATGTTCTTAAAAATTATTTTAAATTAAGATTTGTTTACATTTTGGGTGTAAACGACATTACTTTAGTGGTAAATTTTTGAAATTAGCGATAAGGCTGGGCTGGTTAACATAGCGAAATTTCGGATTGGGGAGACCTTGGGTACCGGCTCAGTTGGTATATGCTTAATACTATATCAAATGTAATATAAATTAAATTGTCCGATTTTTATTAATTATATCGTTTTTTAGCAAATGTCATCGATACTTATTTCTTTTTTGTCATCTGGCAGCACATGTAGAAAATCAGTGATGCCAATATCAATGGACAAGTACTACTTCTGGCAACACTGATGCTAAAAACAGAAAATTATTACAAAAAAGTAGTTTAATTCATTTGAAACGCAATGAATTCGGCTACTAAGGTACGTGCAGAGCATTCTTGCAGTCATCTACCTTGGTGGATCCAAATATACCATGCCTTTTGCGAAATTCGGTTTGTGCGGGAAAGTGAAGTGGCGCGAGCGGGAGTTGAGTCTCGCTCCTTCGAGTAACAGCAACAGCAATTTGTTGTTCCACGATGTTAGAGAAGTGGGTGGTGGCGGTTGGGGGAGAGGGCGCGTTTGTTTTGAATTTGCAAGGCAAGCGGCAAAAAGGCAAAAACAAAAATAAGGAAGTAAACCTGATCTTCAATTTCTTTGTTTCGCTTTTCCACAGGTTGGGGAGATTTTCACGGCCGCCGGGCAGGCTTTCAGTAGATTGGGAGATTTAACAATGCAGTTACATCCCAATGCCGAATCGCCGTCTGGGTAAGTAATGGAACCGAATTAAAAAGTATAGCCTATCCAGGCTTTGGACCTAATTCTAAAGTGTTTTGCTTTCATGTTCCCTCGCTATGCCGCGCCCAGTAAGTGGACGGACGAGGAAATCGACATGTTGCACTCGTCTATAATGCGATTTTCGGATGACCTTAATAAAATCAGTCTTAGTATTAAGAACCGCACAGTGTAAGTGTGTCATAGCGAGCGAACATGGATATATTCTAAAGCTGAGCGCATGCTAATACCTGTCCAATTGCAGTTCTCAAATACGCCAAGCTCTGAAAAAGAAGGCCTTTGAAGATGCCGGAATTCCCGCCAAACAGGTACCCGTGCAGCAGGTGCAGCATGTGATCCAAACAGTCCAACAGTTGCCCATCATCCAGCAGCAGCCACAAGTAACAACACACCAACAGCAGCACCAAGTATTCAAAACTCAGGTACCGCAACCGCAGAATTCAGCGATTCAGCATGTGCAACTGGTAACGCATCCAAAACAGATAGTTCTGCAACAACCACAGGCAACGACGACAACATCCACTACCTTCACAATTAAGCAGTTACATCAAATGACGCAACAGAAGGCAGCCCTTGCCGCTGCGACAGCGGCTGCCAATAACACACCAACGATCACAGAGAACATTATTATCCAGCACCCACCACAGACCACATCACCAACGACGGTCACCACTAACTCAACACAGAGCACTGTAGTAATTTCCGATGAAGTCGTTAGCACCACGTCCACCACAATACCAACAGCAACTACAACCACAGCAGCCAACTCCGCCCTTAAGTGCGGTCCTGATGTATCGATGACTCTCAATCGGATAAATGTCCAGGAAAACGAAGTGGACGTGGAGGAGTGCCTGCCCGCTGAGGTAGTCAAACTGGACTTTGTTAGCGAGGAGGTAGCCGGGTGAAGTTTTCTCCCGGCTGCCATATCCGATCGTGTTGAGGATTTCTATTATTAAAAATTGTAATATTTAAGCAGCAGAGTGAATCACACATAACACGTAATTACCCAAACTCGATAAAACGAGTATTTTAGTTTTAAGTGTAAATTGTTAAGTGTTGTCATATTTGATATACAAAAGTGAAAATTAATTCTGTTCGCAACTATTTAAGGACAAACAAACAATCATCAAACCATGAGAAAGTCTTATTCGTAGATATTAAAAGTGTATATGCAGCACCTAGTTTTAAGTAAACGCAAGTTACAATAGTGCAAAGTACATAAGAAATGTAGGATTTAAAGTGAAATAAAGAAGCATTATTTAAAAATTGATTCCGCGGTTTGATGATGTATTCAATTTTCAAACATAAGCCTCTCGTTGTAATAAATAGTGGGAACTTCTACCGGACTAATACAGTTTATTGCTAAAATCGGGTTGAGTCCAAATTTATAAAATTTCGCTTTCAAAGTTTAGTTGCTCATCGTTATTGCTTCAATTCAGTTGAATGGATTTTACAGCAAAGTTTTTTAAAAATCTGAAACATGAAGTGACAGTATATCGGTGGCTGTTCTTTAAAATACAATCTACCAAAAAATGTAGCATGCTTATCGGCACTTTTACTTTCTGGCAGCACTGTCACTTATTCCGAATGTGGCGAGAAAGACGTAGTGTTGTGTAATATCTATAGTGTCATACCAAATCTGTTTCTCTGCCCTGTGTCACCGTCGCTCACATTATTTTTTATTGTGGATTTTTCTGGTTGTCAAAAAGTTTAGTTTTTGGTGAAAACAATTTGCATAGGGTAAGATTACATTGCATTGTCAAGGCATTTGTCAGGTGCAATTGATATTATTCTAAAATTTCACAATTTATTGAAATCAGTTTGCAATGTGGTGAAAAAACAAAATGGCGACAAGTATGCGTATGTACGCCGGCTTTTTCACCGCTTTTTTTTTGAGGCCAGACATGACCATATGTATGTATGTGTAATTTTTCTACCTTTATAGCAGCCACAGCATCCTTGTTGTCCAAGTTATAAACTACAAAAAAGAAAAAAAATAACAATGGCTGATAATGACGATCTTCTCGACTACGAGGATGAGGAGCAGACCGAGACTACTGCGGCAGAGAATCGGGAGGCTCCAAAAAAAGACGTAAAGGGTACATATGTATCTATACACAGCTCCGGTTTTCGTGACTTCTTGCTAAAGCCGGAAATATTACGTGCAATTGTTGACTGCGGCTTTGAGCATCCGTCCGAAGGTATGTTAATCATCGTTTACTGTTTCATTATACGACATGTACAGTTATTCCCAATTATCACGTGCTCTTGCAGTTCAGCATGAATGCATTCCGCAGGCTGTACTCGGTATGGACATTCTATGCCAGGCAAAATCTGGTATGGGCAAGACGGCTGTCTTTGTGTTAGCGACACTGCAGCAGCTTGAACCTTCCGATAGTAATACCTGTCATGTATTGGTAATGTGTCACACCCGTGAGCTGGCATTCCAAATTAGCAAAGAGTATGAACGATTCTCCAAATATATGCCCACAGTTAAGGTTAGTTAATCTAATTGAAAGTGTTTTATTCTGTAGATAAAATTCATAATAATTATAATTATTATCAATTACAGGTTGCTGTCTTCTTTGGAGGTCTGGCAATACAAAAAGATGAAGAAACTCTAAAGAATGGTACACCTCATGTTGTCGTTGGCACACCTGGACGTATTTTAGCTTTGATACGTAACAAAAAGCTGAATTTAAAGCATTTAAAGCATTTTGTTCTGGATGAGTGTGACAAGATGTTGGAGCAGCTAGGTAGGCTTTGTTATAAATCCATGTAGGAATGCTTGACATATATGACTTGATTTTTAACATTTGCTTAAACCAACTGGTTGAGGAGCATTATTTCTTTAGAAAATGTTACTAAGTTTATTTAAGAGTAAATAAGAAAATGACTGAATTTAAATTTTTCTTTGTATGTTTTTAGATATGCGACGCGACGTTCAAGAGATATTCCGCAGCACACCTCATGGCAAACAAGTTATGATGTTCTCTGCCACATTGAGCAAAGACATACGTCCCGTATGCAAAAAGTTTATGCAAGATGTAAATATCAACGTGTCCATATCCACAATTCTCGTACTCGTACTCCTCGTACAATTACTACAAGCACGACCACTAGTTATTACTAATTTCAAAATGACTTACCGCCCATATAACCGTGAATCTATTAAATCGTATAATAATTGCCACCATTTGCATTACATTGCAAATGGTTAAACGCGTCAAAATCAAACGAATGTGCTCTATGAAGGGTCTGAAATGAAATTAAACCCATGAATTGAATGCCAGAACCCATTTTCTAAATGGTTAAACGCGTCAGATGTAAACGTAAATGTCAAATAAACATGAAATAAAATCGTTTTCCCGCATCATATTCAATCGCAATGATTTAACCAACTGATTTTCGATATTTTGAAGTCGAAAAAAAATTATTTAAACCAATAACGAAAATACCATATTAAAATTAAAACAATATAATTGTGTTAACTAAAGAAACGAGACAACTTGTCAAGAGGTTGAAGAAGCAATAGTATCGTCGGCCTGCGGCTGCTCAATTCAACTCCAGCTCAACTTCATCTGCACACACACTGCACTGACACAATTCTGATTGAGAAAACATTTCTGGTCCAAGGGGTACTAGTTGCGATGATCAGACAATGATATACGTGTTATATATCATTCATGGTGGTAGCGTGTGGCCGTATGTAGAGTTTGTAGGCGAGCATAGTTATAGATTTGTTTCACTGTTTTTAACTCTTTTTCCTTAAAATTAACTTATATTCTATTCCCAAATCATATATAAAATAGCCCATGGAGGTGTATGTGGATGATGAAGCCAAATTAACTCTACACGGTCTGCAGCAGCACTACATCAATCTTAAGGAGAACGAGAAGAACAAAAAGCTGTTCGAATTGCTCGACGTACTCGAGTTTAATCAGGTAATATGATAATGATCAAAGATTATTTATGAAACCATTGTTCATCCAATAGAAAAATCTATTTAGGTTGTCATTTTTGTCAAGTCCGTTCAGCGGTGTGTGGCCTTGGCACAACTGCTCACTGAGCAAAATTTCCCAGCCATTGGTATTCACCGTGGCATGACACAAGAGGAGAGATTGAACCGGTATCAACAATTTAAAGACTTCCAGAAACGTATTCTGGTGGCCACCAATCTTTTTGGCCGTGGCATGGATATAGAGCGTGTCAACATTGTGTTCAATTATGATATGCCCGAGGACTCTGATACCTATTTGCATCGTGTGGCTCGTGCTGGTCGTTTCGGTACCAAGGGTCTCGCCATCACATTTGTTTCCGACGAGAACGATGCCAAGATACTCAACGAAGTACAGGATCGATTCGATGTCAATATAACTGAGCTACCGGAGGAAATTGATTTGTCCACTTACAGTAAGTTTAATTATATTGTTATTCTCTAATTGATACTCAAATATTGGTCTTCTCTATCGTTGCAGTTGAAGGACGCTAGAGAGGAGGAGGAGTTAATTAACAATATACTGAATAAATGCACTCTAATTAGATGAAAAGCTACCATTTTTATAAATTCTACTTTATAACTAATAAAATAAAACAATCAGACAATGTGTACAAAACAAAATATATTTAGTTTCAATTTTATCTAAATTCAAATTTATCAAATTAAAATGTAATCAGAAACCGAAGGTTAAGAAATTGCTCTTTAGACGCATTCCACGGTTACTAACTTTAAGAGTCCCGAGAATCACAAATGAAACAATGATGTCAAAAGTCTTAGATTAGAATAAGAAACGCTAACTAACGTAAACTAGAGATGACCATCTGGCATATCCATTAAAATTGTTTTGACAGATATTGAGAAAGGGCATCATATGGTATCACTCCATGGAGTTCCTAAATATTGAACAAATATCAATATTTTGTCTTCAGTTTACTAAGCAATTTGGATAACAGAATTTTATTAGTTTGAATGTCCGTTCGGGGCATGCGCAATGGTTAAGGGCTTCCGGCAGCTTCAGGGATGGCCAACAAGGATATAAAACAAAGAGGGAAGCAGTAAGTAGAGAGAGAGGTGGGAGAAAATAGATTTAACTACCGAACAATGTAAGAAAATGTTTGTAAAACAAAATGCTGCTTAAGAAGTATGTGAAAACTCGGCGTAAGGTGAAAATATTTTTACTGTTGGCCATTGTCTGTCTACTGGTGGTCACCATCATAGTGCTGGGTTCCACGGGACATAGTGCAGCCATTGAGTTGCTATTGGATGAGCGCTTTATTGCACGGGCATATCGAGATGGTGACCAGCCGCAGCAGCAGCAGCAACGGCAACCTTCAGCTGTGGCTCTGTTGCAATCAAAGCGGGAACATGGCATTATTGTACCGGAGAAATATAATGAACAGCAGATCAAGGCACGCATTATTCAGAGTCGTCTTGACCACATGAGACAGCAGCAACAGCAACAACAACAGCGCGACAATGAGGCTGAGCATAGCCGCACAACACTCGACTTGGTAACCACTTCGGTCCATATATTCTACACAGCTCCTGTTCCCTGGTATAAGTCTAAGAAACCGTCAGGACCGCCCCCAGAACATCCCAATGATGTACCTTTAACCACATCGAAACCGGTTAAAATTCTCAACACAGCCTTTTATCCAGCTTTGGGTCTTTACAAGCCGAGCGCCTCTCTCCTATCCCAACATTTTGAGAATATTCGTAGCTGCGGTATTGGTGTACTCATCTTGAGTTTTCTGGGTGGGTCCGGTAAGCCGGCAGAGACTGCTCTCCTCAATCAAATTATTGAATTGGCGCCTCAGCATAATCTCAGCGTCACCTTTGAGTTGAGCGTTGCGGGCAATCAGAGTGTGGAGTTTGTGCGCCAACAGCTGCAGGACATTGCCATCTTTGCCCAGCTACCTGGTTTTTATCGGATATACAGTCAATCTCATCGAGCTCTTATGCCCGTTTTATATGTAAGCAATGCCTATAAACTCAGTGATAGTCTTGGACGTCTTCTATGCCGATCGCCAGCTCAATTGGATGATAGTGATGGCCTCCGACGGGTGCTTGATGCCTTCTTTATAGGCCACATTAGGTGAGAATACATCCCCGTAGAAATCTAATCACTTTTATTCCTGTTAAATCGAAGTTCGTACAAACTGCTGATTCCATAAAGAAATATCGTTAATTTCAAAGGTTTCGGTTCTCTCGGTAAATCATGAAGTTTTACATTACCGTTTTAAATCGAAATTATACTTATTTCAACACTTATTTAAAAAGATTCAGTTTAGCTACCCTTAAGGCTTGTAGAGAGTTGTCGCATCACATGCCTGAATTTTTCTAACCGCAATGTTAAAACCAAAATCCTTTCTTAATTTTGCATACTTTTTTTTGAATTACTTTTATTCGATTTTAGAGTATGTAAGATAAGGAAGTGAATGAATATTAAGTGCTATGTGAGACATATATATGTATAATAGTGTTAATCAATCAACCTCAATAAAACTTTAACTTATACTTATATATAAATGTATATCAAATTAGGCGGAAAGTCTCGAAAACTAGCAATTGTTTATTCTTTTTAAATTAAATTCATATTTTCTCTTTCTACTGCTCTTGACAGATTAAAAAGCCATTTGGATGTCTTGCGACGTCTTTGTTTTGATGGCTTCTATTCGAAATTACCAAGCAATGGTGCCGTATTCGCCAGCACCTGGAAAAATTGGTCATATCTTAAATCGTACGCTTTGTCTTACAAAATGTTATTTGTTCCAACTGTTGGACCAGGTTTTGCGGAACGGAATAAATTTCCTCGACACGGAGATATACAAAGACATCGTAGCAATGGACGGGTAAGTGATGGCATTATAATTTGTATTTCTTTTTATAAAATGAAATCCAATTGAATTCTATTTGAAGTACTATGGAGTGGCATGGCGTACAGCAATACTTAATCATGTGGGATTTATCAATATCGCCAGTTACAATAATTGGCCTGATGGTAGCCAAATCGAAGAAGTGATTCCCCGTGCTGGCTTCCTTGATTACAATCCCGGCTCGAAAACCAAGTATTTAGATCTCACGGCGCACTGGGTCGGTAACTTCTTGAAAACGCGACAGGAGGCGGCAGCTGGTGCGACTATACAAAACTGCTATGAGCTGCTTAATCGGACAATTTGCTAGACAATGGGCATATCCAGGAATCGAATAGAATCGAATCGAACACAAATGCAAACAATTTCCATATATACTAGTTCAAAGTGTATTTACTTTATAAGCAATAGATTGCAGGCCATCAAAAATTACTTTCTAATTGTTACTACACAAGTCTTCTACACGTAAATACATATACATATATATTCTAATTATACAAAATATACTCCTATGTATTGTAGATCTGCCAAACTATATAAACAAAACTGCAAGCAATATATATACATATATTTAAGTAACGTTAACTCCAATTAATCAAATCTATATAGCATAGCTAGAGGTCCGATCTCAATAGAGAGAGCAATTTTTGAAACTTTATTAGCTTTTTATTATTGAATAAATATAGAAAAAGAAGATAAACAACAACAAAAGCAACCAAATATCATAACATAATGCCATGCCATTACATAGAATCAATATAAATGTATGTTATACATAAGTATGTATGTACTAACACTTGTTAAACGAATGGTACTTAACAAATTTTAACTTTATTACAATTAAAAGAAAATATATATATATGAATTACTTTATCTAAGCTTTAATAGTTTAGTGCAAACACACAAAAAATTGAAATTGTCTTTTCTTTACTTTTTTTACACAATATTCGTCTTCCGGTAATTTACATGTAATTTCCGAGGCAGTCGTTTTCACCGGAAACGGAAAAGCATAAAATTTCGCGGGCTTCCTTCCGTACAAGAAAATACGCTAGCAGAAATATTAAAGCGCTTTTCCGTACTCTTGCCAAGAAAGGCTATAAGGAAACGGGTGAGGTGCTTGTAACGTGAAAAAGGAGCATATGTGACCCGATGAAATATGTATGTACATATATAAATATTACATGATACATGTACAATTTAAACTTTTTATGTATTAACAAACAATAGAAAGGCGAATTTCTCGGTACTCCAAAACATCGAAAATTAAGCTTGAAAAATAAAAGTTTTCATCAACTTTTTACGGATTACTAAATCACATACAAATCATAGGAAGGATCATACAAAGCTGACTTGAAGTAAGTCACTGTCGCTGTTGCTTTTCGAAGTATGTGTGTTTAAACATACATACATAATTAAAATATCGAAAATTAAAACTCTTTATTTTAGTGACTAAAGTTTTTATACCCTGTACCCATAGGGTACAAGGTATATTAAAGTCGCTAAAATGTATGTAACAGGCAGAAGGAAAATTTTCCGACCCCATAAAGTATATATATTCTTGATCAGTATCAATAGCGAAGTCGATTGAGACTTGTCCGTCTGTCTGTCCGTCTGTCCGTCTGTCCGTCTGTCCGTCCGTCTGTCCGTCTGTCCGTCTGTCCGTCTGTCTGTATGAACATCGAGATCTTGGAGACTATAAAAGATAGAGCTACCAAATTTGGTGTCAACATCCGTCTAGAGTGTAGACAGATCAAGTTTGTTTTAAATTTTTGCCACGCCCACTTCCGCCCCCGCAAATTAGAAAAAACTATAACTAGAGTTGTATTAAAGCTACAGAATTTCTTTTTGGCAGACCCAATTATATAGCCAATATATACCATCTGACCGATTTTGACCGAAATCGGGCAATAAATATCAAAGATAATACGTATATATATTTTGTACTGAAATTCTATGGGCAGCAGCAGCTGAAATGTGTGAGCGAGATAGCATGCGCATGCTGCTTACCGAATGACGCATTAGTTTCGTTCACTGAAATGAGTGAGCGAGAAAGCATGAATTTGGTGATTCGGCTTGCTAGGAGAATTTTATAAAGTAATTTATATTCAATTAATGAGGATTTGGAAGGAGTCTGATTTTATGAAATATTATTTTTTTGGTACAGGGTATACTCCAAGTCGGCAAGGACGACTTGCTTACTTCATTTTTACTTTAAGACTGTTTAACAGTTATCCATTAGTTCTTCAGCCCTGCTTTTCCAATTCTTGATTTAAACGTCATCTCATTGAAAGCTGTCAAATGTTTTGACATATTTTAATAGATTTTTCTAGGGACTTATGATGATAGGAAAAATGATGGAATCAGCTGCTCCAAGTAGTACAGGAAAACGCGCAGCGAGGGGACAAGCACAGCATTCGTCCATGAAAGGGTGCTCATGTAAACGTTCGCAATGCATAAAAAACTATTGCGATTGCTATCAATCAATGGCGGTTTGCACAAATCTCTGTCGTTGTATTGGTAAGTAAATTAGAAAATAAGCATGTTGTGGATTTTAGAAATTGTTTTCGATCTTAGGATGCCGCAACACAGAGGAGCGAAAGGCAGTAAATCCAACATCTTCATCGAAATCCTCAAATGCTAAACGTGAACGGGCCGCTGCTCTAAGTGCTAAAGCAGCAGCTGCTGCTGCCAAGGCCGGTAATATACAAGTCAAGTCATCCGTAAGCACAGCCGCAATGAAAGTCGGTGGCAATTCTGTTACCAGTATTCCCATACAGAAGCTACCAATGCCATTGCCAGCAGCGGTACCGATGATTAGCTCCGGCACTAAAATTCTACCATTGCCACAGCGACAGAATGGGTCAAATGAACAAAGTTCCATGATCGCCAACGCTCCTCCGTGTGTTATGCCTGAAGTAGCTGATTCAGTTAAGCCAGATCCATCCAAAGCGTCTCAAAGTCAGTCAAACCAAAAGGAATCAACCGGATCTAAAATCTTTACACGGGCAGTTAATGCTGCATTGCTTGACTGTATGATGGTCCAGGCAACAGAGGGAGAGAAACTGGGACTAAATGAGGTGCAGATCAGTCAACTGGTAATGCATGAGTTTATACGCGGCTTAAATAACATTTGTAGAGACGCTGGTATTGGTAACAATTAAGGTGTCCATAAAAAAGGATATATAATTGTTTATTTCAATCTGTGTTTCTGTTCCATTAAGTCAAGAAATTTTATAGATCTAATATCTAATCTAGAACCACATACATATGTAAGTAGTTTTACCAGTCGGGTGGCTGGAAGATTAGTTCCGTCACTAACATATCGCAGCTAGTTTTTCGCTGCACTACACGGGATTTGGATGGTGCTGTTTTGTGCCGTTCCAGTGGTAATTCATTATCGCTGTCACTATCACCATCAGCTGGTAAGGACTGGTCTGCAACTTCAGTTTCTGCATCTGGATCTAGATCTGGATCAGTATCATCATCGACGCGTGGAGCCCTTCGTTTCCTTTTTGGTGTCTTTGAGCCACCTCGATACTTTTGCCAAAACTGTGCTGGCTGAGCAAATTCAATATAGTTGGGAAAACGCATGGCCAGGGCTCGGCACAGATTGTCAAAGGAATGTTGAAGTTTGGGATTCATCACAGACTGTAGATTCCGATATGTTTCTTCGACATAACGCAAACAACGCTCTAGTTGCTTCAACTTCAAGAGAATAAAAATTTGGTTAGTAAAGTTCCGAGACAATCATAAGACTTACTGGTTCCTCTAAAGCTTCCCGCTGCTTGGCTCCGCGTCCTCGACTCTTGGATGCAGTTTCCGGAGCCGCCGCTCCTGCTGGTGTTGATGGCGTAGGTGGTGGTGGTGGTGGAGCCGGTTCCTCTTCGCCCTCGTCACTATTTTCGCCATCGGCCCGTGTGCTTGCCTGTTTCTTGCCCCTCGTGCGATAACAAATGCGACGCATTATGAAAAACATATCCTGAACGATGGCCAAAGCGCCAGGGAATGTCACAAATGTTTTGTCCTTGGTCTTGTCTGAAAGTTTGTGTTTATATGCAAGTTTGTTTGCCTATTTGAAGTGTTCTCAAACTCACCTGCCAACAATTTAAGTTGTCCAAAATATAACAGCAATTTGTTGTCATCCATGGTGGCCATAATATGATTGTATAATAATCTGCGGCTTTTTATCATCTCTTCACCCTTTAATGGTGAGTGATAATTTGAGTCAAACTGCGCTCCTCTTAAGAAAGTCTGATCATTCAAATCGAACGGGCCCTCCTTGAGACAATGTTCAAACAGAAGCTTGTCGTACAATCGCTGGTAACGAATAAAAAACGCATCTGCTTCACGTGCCACCTCGGGACTTTCATCCACTAAACCTGCCAGTAGCGATATAAGGATTGGACCTTTTAGCTTAATATTGCCCGAAAGTATAACATCTTTTACACAGCGAAATGTCCTGACCCGAGTCATGGCAAAGTTGGAATTGAGCTTGCCCAAAATGCATTGGAAATTATTTTCCAAAATTGAAGGATGTTTCTTTCCGAGATCGTTAAGAGCTATCAGAGTTGTGTTAATAATTTGTGGGCGATCATTTTTTGTTAATATGACCTTATAAATGCGTGCCAAGCTATTGGCCCGGTGATTCTCACGCAGACAAAGTCGACCTGCTATAACAATCATCCAATTGGTCATTCGTTCGTTATCCGTATCGAACTGGGATTCACTGAGTTTGGTGCATTCTTGCAAATACTTAAATACAATGCCAATTACGCGCTCGTCCACTTCCTGCGGCAGCATCACAATTATTTCCGTGTAGGCGCCAAGCAGGCACTGTAGGCGTGTAAACTCCTCTTGGAAATTAGTGGCACATGAGAGAATCGCTGTTGTCAGATCTTCCACTAAGATTAACTGCCAATTCGGCCCATCCAAGCTCTTCGAAGGTGCCTGGCTGAGTGATAAGTTATGAATTTGATTCAGAAGATTTATCGCACTGGAAATGAGACCTAACCAAATGCTTCCAGATCGCAAGGCAGTAAGTAGTCGTTCAAACAATTGGTTTAATGCAGGCTTTGAAAAGTTTTTTAAACAGCTGATAATCAATTGAAGAGCCAATAGTTGATTGGACTTCATACTATACGAGGACAATCCATTAAAAATACTGATTAGTGAATCCAATTTGTTTGTTATGCGACTTGACAGGAAAAGCAAGAGAGCCCACGCTTCCGTTGCGGTTGAAGTTGACAAATGTGATATAATAACATCAATCAGTTTGGGACTGTAAAAAAAACTTGATTGTTATAAAATTGAATTAAAACGATCTCACACGTTACATACGTGACTATCTGGTCTTTTTCGAGAAGTATAGCAAATCGTTCTTCCAAGTATGCTCGGGGTTGAGTCATTAACAACGTTCCTACAATTCTCCAAGGCATAAAATGTTTGGCTTCATTGGAATACTCTAGCGGTTGAATGTTTTTTAATACAACTTGATTAAAACTCTGCAAATTACATAAAATATAAATCATTCATTTAATGTTTCAACGATTAACTCACTTGCAAAGCTTGCCTTTGTAGGGCAACATCCTCATCACTGAGCAGACATGACCAGATTCGACAATATACACAAATTAAGGCAAAGCAATTGGAATACGTCTGCAAAAGAGTTTCAATCATTTCGAGTGCCGATTTGCGTACTGAAGCCAATCTGTCCACAGCCAGCAATGAAGTCTCTCGCACAAAATTTGTATTGTAAATGATCAAAGGATTAATGAGAACCAGACGTTCCAGTAAGGCAATGCCGGAGGCACGTGCCAAGCCATTGTCGGAATTTAGAAAACGCTGATAGATAATTTGAGGTAAATTCTTGATTTCTGCCTCGAGATCTTCGTGACCCTCAAAACTGAAAGCATACTGAATAATACCCGGTTTTTCGAAACGGAGCTCATCTTGTTGGGCACTTGGTTCTGGAAGTGCTTCAACATCTTCATCCTCAAATTGAACAAATCGTATGCTCTCGTCGAGTATTTTATTGGTCATGGGTGAGCCCTGTTTAAGGGCCATAATTAGCACCTGGCATGCCTTGCGACGCACCGTAAAAGTTCTGTCATTAAGGGATCGAATTACTTCCCTTATAAGTCCCACCTCTCTTGGCACTTTAGAAACATCGTAACGAAAAATACTCCATTGGACTTCTGTTTGATGGAGCAGGATACGTTCAGTGAGATCGAGAGCGCGTGTTTGTATGGCAACTGCATCGTCTGCTTTGATGGCTTCTATAATGAAATCCGTACATGATTTATTACACTTGGCAAAAAGTGCTCCATCGTATTTGGCTGCATATCCAATGGCAACCTTCTCCTCCGCGCTTTTCCACTATAAGTACAAACAAATGAAAGTAAGTTTATTATTTCGTTTATTTCAATTACTTACCGCTTTGATAGGGTTCGTAACAACACACTCAATGTAGAAGTGCAAAATACGGGCCAGTATATCCGGATATTTTCCAATTAGATTAATAAAGCAATCGGAAATATGTTCACCACTTTTCATAGCACCGCCCCGTCGGCTCCCACCCACAATCTGGGGGCTATCTGCATAAATGTGCATAGGAAAGGACTGTCGCAATATTAAGTGTAACGTCTCGTAAACATCGCCATTATGTTCGGTGGCTATTTCCTCGAAAAGCTCATAGCATTTAGTGTGCAACGTGGCGGCGCCTTTAAAATACAAAATGTGAAAAAGAATAAAGCATAACCGTTATTTCAGGTTTAACGGTTCATAATTTACAAATTTAAAAGTTGCAACATAGCGATATGTACTTATCGATAGACTAAGTGGTCAGTTATCTACATATGTAAATATCTACATGTGTGACGAAATTATTGCAAGACTATGAAATAATCAAATAAAACCATTAGATTATGTTTGTTTTATTGCGAAAAAATGGAGTGTTGGCGTCAACGCCTCAACTCCGAAGGATTGGTACCCGTTTGCTGTCCGCAACAGCTACAGACCGGCAAGAACATTTCGATATCATCATCGGAGGCGGCGGATTAGTGGGCACAACTTTGGCGGCAGCGCTGGCGAAGAATACAACACTTGCTAACAAGAGAGTGTTGCTATTAGAGGGAGCTCCAGAGTTTAAGGGCTTCGATTCAAGTGGCCCATACCAGAATCGAGTGTCCGCTATCAACAGAAACTCCATTGAACTGTTTAAGTCCATCGAGGCCTGGCCACTAATAGAGGCGGCACGCTTCAAACCAGTTAAACAGATGCAAGTTTGGGAGTCGCACAGTGATGCACTTATCCAATTCCAGCACGATAACTTTGCCAGTGATGTTGCCTGCATCATTGAAAATGATTTAATCCTGGATGCTGTATATGCACGTGTTAAAGATGCCGGCAATGTCCAAGTCCTGAATAAGGCGAGGATTGAGAGCGTGCAGTTGCCAAGAGATGCCACTGCTGAAGGCAATAAATCCCAACTCAAATTGCAAGACGGACGTACCTACACATGTGACCTGCTCATTGGTGCAGATGGTGCCAATTCCATAGTTCGCAAGGAAATGGGTGTGGATGTATTCTCGTTGAACTATGAGAGCATGGGCTTGGTGGCTACTTTGGAGCTAAGCGAGGATGCCGGAGACAATACAGTGGCATGGCAGCGTTTCCTACCTAGTGGTCCAGTGGCAATGCTTCCGCTGAGCCCAAAGCAAAGTTCCTTGGTATGGAGTACATCAGTGTCCCATGCCAAAAAACTGCAGGCTTTGCCGCCATCTGAGTTTGTGGATGCCTTGAACGAAGCCTTTTGCCAACAGTATCCGCGTGTCGAGTTGGCTGACAAGGCGCTGCAGGCACTCAACGCCTTCTTTGGCCACACATCAGCCCAACATCAGTTGCAGTATCCTCCTCGTGTTACTGATGTGCAGACTGGTTCTCGAGCCACCTTTCCACTTGGTTTTCTTCATGCATCTTCCTATGTTAGCAGCGGTGCTGCTTTAGTGGGTGATGCAGCTCATCGTATCCACCCACTAGCCGGTCAGGGAGTCAATTTGGGTTTCAGTGATGTGCGCGTTCTTGTTGACACACTGGCCACTGCTGTGTATGCTGGCTTTCGACTTGGTGACAAGCAACATTTGCTTAAATACGAACGAAAATGCCTGGCCAAGAATGTCCCCATTATGATTGGAGTACATGGTCTTCACTCGCTATATTCCACCGATTTTAGTCCTGTGGTTCTGCTTCGAAGTCTTGGTTTACAACTTACACAAAATTTACCACCCATCAAGAAAATGTTTATGAGAGGAGCCATGGGTTAATCACCAGCACATATTTAAATATTTATACAAATGGGGAATGTCAAGGTTATGAGTTAAATATTTTATAATCACGAGATAATATTAAAATTATCAATATCAATCAATATTGAATTAGACTTATTTATTTGTTCAGTCACACCGAAATGATCCTAATTTATATATAAATTAGGATTGCAGTTAGAATATCGAAAAGAAAACTTTGATTTTGCGTCCAAGAGTTAAATCGAAAACATTATTTAAATCAAATGAAACGTTTCCTAAATTTCAATACCTTTAGGTAACACAAAGGCTATACCGATTTTGCTCAATTTAGTGGAATCATTAAGAATCATATAAAATTGATTAAAAATCTTTATATTATATTTTGTCCTTCTGTTGATAACTAAGATCATAGTTATTAAAGTTATTATCAAAAAAATGGAACTATTTATTTAAAAAATCGTATAATTTTATATTGAATAAACATAAATTGCATTTTGTTAAATTTTTTAGGAATCTTGTATAGTCATAGAATGTTATTGGTTCTTAGTATCAGTAAATGATAAGGAAAATTATTTGTAGAATTATTAAATTATGTGAATAACAATTTCACAATTTAGTCACAGTTTGTAAAAAAAATGTGCTAGCGATTTAAAGGGATTCTTATGGACTAGTTTGATCATTCGTTGCTTGGATTTGGTGGTTTCAAGCTTAACCTAAGCTTAACTTTGGTTAAGGCACATTTTGGCACATTTTGATGAATTAGAATCTAACCTAGGATTAGTTTACATTGATTTGGCATCATAAAAATTCATTCATTTAGCTTGGGATAAATGCTCAGAGCTCTTGATGGCTTTTTGGGCTAACCACAGAGGACAATTGGTCCAGCATATGGGCGCCTTCTTCACCGATAAAGATGTGCTCGCGATCGCTTTTTAGGCGGGCTTCGCTGTCACCGGTTGATGGTGCCTCAACATTGATTTGTTGCGAATCTTCCGTATCAGAAATGTAACCCGCTTCACCAGTATAGTGAATTGGATATAGTAAAAGAGGAGCGGCACTCAACGCGATTAAATTGCGTTGTTCAAAAGCAGAGCTCCAAGTCTTATTTGGATGCCGATCAAACATTAAGGGTAAAAATTCATCAACTGGAATGAGATTATTTAAGGGTTTAGCAGCGAGCAATTTGCGTGCACCCTCCAAGGAAATAACATAGCCCAGAGTCCAGTAGGAGTAGCCAGCGTGAACGAGACTATCGGCTCCAGCCACCCAAGGCTCTGTCTCCTCCTTTAAGCGTTTCCGTCCAAAGTAGATAAGATCATATTCTACCACACTTCTGGCCTGATTAAGGACACGAATGGCATTGTCTTTAAAATACGGTTCAAAGCGTATATCATCCTCGAGAATCAGGACCTCTTTAAGATTTAGTTCCACCATTCGTTGCCAAATATTGTAGTGACTGAGGAAACATCCAATTTCGCCCATGGTCATGGCACGATGGTGATAAGGATCCTCGTAGCCAGGTAAAAATCGTATTCCCATCTCTTGCACTCGTTCCGCATTCAATTGCTTTCCATCTACGGCTGGAAATAGCTCCACATCTAGACCAAGTTCTTTGAAAAGTTTTTTCCATTTTGTCGCGACGCTTAGGACGACGATCGAGATTGATCATGTATATATGATCAAGGGTCAGTTTACTTTTCTCTGGCAATTGAACCAGATTCTGCCAATACTCCAAAAACGGTGGAACGGCACCCAAATCACTTATCATATTGGCTCGAATATTGACCAGTTGTTGCAAATCTTGTTCTAGAGTATCGCCCGGTTCCAATGGTTGCAATATATAACCAAAGGCTAACTCATTACTAACATGAAGTGGAATACCAGAACTATTTGCTGATATGGCAAATACAATGATATCATCGGCGGTTCCTTGGTAAATGAGGCTCTGTCCCTGATTTCTTTGCATTTCCTGAAGGCGATTCCGATCAAAGGTGAGATTACGATTCCTTTTATATTTCATATCCACCAGCACGGCTGTGTGGATCATGGGGACTTGAAATACTCCCACCTTGTGAACCTGATAAATTTGTTTGTATTCATCTGTGCGCTGATAATAATAATCCTCGGTCATTCCGCACCAAAAATTGGAGTATAATCCCTCCGATAGCAACATGGGTGCCACAATTGGCAAACGAAGGCCAGTCAAAGATCTTAAAGATTCCTTCGCCGTCAACATGACATCCACATCCAAGAAGAATATAAAATCAGCCCAAATATCTCGAGCATACTCAAATGCTTCCTCTTTAAGTGCAATCACATGTTTGAAACGCGAC
The DNA here is from genome assembly GCA_018150375.1 of Drosophila sturtevanti. Classification (NCBI taxonomy): domain Eukaryota; kingdom Metazoa; phylum Arthropoda; class Insecta; order Diptera; family Drosophilidae; genus Drosophila; species Drosophila sturtevanti. Next base: position 46,352 of record JAECWJ010000616.1, read on the forward strand.
ACCGGCCAATCGTACAGTGATGTCTCATTTTGATAGCTTTGCTCATCTGTGTCAAAGGAATAGTTTACACTGTGATAGAGATCGGCGGTATGATCCAACCATTGTTGTAGAATTTCAACGCTATTATCACTGCTGTGATCACATCGTAACCTAATGGAAAAAACCGGGCGGCAATGAACTATCAAAATTCAAGATTTGAAAATTTGTAATTACATACCAAATGGCTACACGATCTTTGGGATAGTCAAGTTCGGCCAAATAACTAAGGAACATGGGTAACACATGGGCTTTATTTCGCACAAGTAGCGTAATTAAAACTGTAGGCGGCATATATTCATCGTCCTCCTCCATATCCTTTTCCTGCTTGAACAAGCCGAACGCAAAAGCGTAAATTAAAATTAGGCACAAAATCAATTGCTTCTCCATTGCCACGTCATTCCCAACTCTTGCCGGAGATCAAGTAGGTCATATACGCACTATCTGACGGAAGCTGCGGCGGTGTCTGCTAAACTGCTGGAGAATGCGTCTTTAATTCCCTCTTTCTAATCTATTTATAATTCCTCCATTTGATGTTGGGCAGTCACTGTCAAACTCAAGTTATTTCAATTCCATAGTTATTCTCAAACTGTAACAGCTGTTTCTGCTATCACACTGTAAACGTAGGAGCCAATGTTGTCGTTTTAACGCACGGCGATGAGGTTTAAGATATCACATATTATTAGAAGCCTAGAAATTTGGATTAAACACTTTCGGTTGATATTAATTGCAAATGCTTATGTTTGAACGTGATTTTATTGTTCGGAAGTCCTTTTTATATTAAAGCCATTAATTAATGTTCAGCTATCAGTTATATTAAAAAAATTAAATGTTTATCAAATGCACAACTCAACGTCACAGGATTTCAATATTTTATGTAGCATCTTTCGTCTATCTACCATGGCTTTAACTTATTTATTTTTTTTTAAAAATTATATAACAAGATAGATTTTTTGATTGTATTAAACAAGAGCTTGTTTATGGGGCTTAGCATAATTGGGAAAATTTAGTTGCAAGCCTTCTTTTGCTTCAAAGAACGTATAGGACAATGTGATAGTATCGCAGTGTTCCAGTGATGGATCTTGGGTTATTTCCGGATCGATGTAAAAGAAAACTGGCATGTCAACCTCCTCGTGGGGATTCAGCTGTTGCTCCTCAAAGCAAAAGCATTGGATTTTATTGAAATATGCTCCAGCTTCGAAGGGTATCACATTGTACGTGCTGATGCCAATTACAGGCTTATCCGTAGGATTGCGGGCAGTATAAAATGCCAGAGCAGTCTCTCCTGGCGCCACTTTAATCTCGTATTGCTGAGGTTTGAAGTTCCAGCGCATTGATGACCCAATGTCAGCGTTAAAGCGTATTTTAAGCACGCGATCCTTCACTTTCACCATGTGTTCCACTTTGTCGGCATCGTGGCCTTGCGATGTGGTGCCTCCGTAGCTATAGGCTTGGCAGAATATACTGTATAGTGGCACGGCGGCATAACTTAGGCCTACTATAAGTACTCCACCAGCAGTAATGTAGTACAAAGTTGATCTGAGGCGAAGTTTTCGGGCTGCTTCTTCAGCCGGATCTGTGGATTTTAACCGGATACGATGGGGCAATGACTGTGACCGATTGCTTTTAAATAACTGCTGACACTGCCATCGCCCACTAGCGGAAAATAGCCTGCGCAGCATTTATATTTTGTTTTCAGAATATTATTGTTATATGTTTAAGATTTACATAGGAAGTTTTGCAATATTGACGAACAGCTGCCACAACTGGAAATTACCCAACACTCACAGTGTCGTACCAGTCAGTCTTATTTGCGACTGCTGTTAATTTATGAATGATTTAACAGTTAAATTTGGCGCCAAAATCAAGTAGTGTTTAAGGAATTTCCATTAGAACAATTTGAATATTTAAAACGTTTTGTTCGTTTTCGTACAAATGTGTGACACTTATGGTTTAGTCTTAAACTAAAAAAAAATTTTAAAATAGTTTAACTTACAGGGGTTTGGATAGCCGATCTTGAAGTTTGTGTACAAAATCTCCATCAGACATCGAATAATCTTGTCGCGCGGCTGAAGATGCTCCTTAAAGTGTACATAACGAAAGACCAGCTTCAGATCATCACAAATGGTCAGAAACAACATCCATGTGGTGCGATCACTGCGATTGGCATTCAGTTCCAGCAATTTAAAAACTTTCAAAACATGCTCAATCACGTCCTGATCGAAGACTCCAAAACTCTTTGCTCCCGGAATGGTCAGAGTGAGGAAGTACGTGCAAACTGCATTTAATGCTAGCTGCAGGTTTATGCTTCTATTGAAGTTACCAGGTGCTGCTTTCAGGATATGTTCTGGAGGATTAGCCAAGCTTACTAAAGTGTATATATATGCTAAATAAGCATCGGCCGGTGAGACACTAATAAGGTTTGCCCAATTATCATAGGTATTGTTATAGCTGGGCTGGTTGGCTTCCCGAATTCTGCGAATAATCACCGACAGCTCTCGAAGCTGCGACAATTCGCTTTCCTGCTTGGATATGTGTTGGTCGCACATTGGAAGGGACCAAAATTTAACAGCTCGTTCGTGCCACACCTCATCACTAGCTTCTTCGCCACAAAGGTACTCCTCCACGTCAATCCATTGAACATTTTGGGCATAGTTAACTCTTAAATCTTGAAAAATGCGACTTAATTCCTCCGACATGTTTTGTTTACACTTCTGTTATCGATGGTTGTCAGCTGTTCGTCAATTGTCTTTGCCTTATCGATAACATCTAACAGCTGTTGCTAAACAAATTAAACTTGGCTGACATCAATGAAAAATTGATAAAGTGAAAAACTTAATTTTTAAGACGTTCAAATATGTCCACACCTAGGGAAATGTCGTCGCCCCAAATGACGGAACAATTGGACAATGAAGAAGTACGAGAGATATTGAAAAACACAACAGATTTGCGCCAGTATTCTCGACAGATTGAAAAGGAATTTAAAGAGGTGGAAAACAAATCCATTGAGGGTAAGAACTTTATACATACGTTTTAAGTTTTTATTATCCATCTATTTGTTTCTCAACTCGCAGACTATATAGCTGAATCTCAGAACATAGCTAATCTCCATAATCAAATCAATGACTGCGACGATGTTTTGGAGCGTATGGAAAATATGCTAATGAGCTTTCAGAGTGTCTTAAACAACATCAGTACGGAAATCACACAATTGCAACGGAAATCATTGTCAATGTCACTTCAGTTAACAAATCGGCAGTCGGTTAAGGCTCAGCTTTCGCAATTTATTGAAGATATGGCCGTATCGGAGGAGATGATTAATATAATAATGGAGACACCGGTGACGGAACGCGATTTTAGTAGCCAACTAAATGTGCTTAATCACAAACTTTCGTTGGTAAAGGAGCTTAGCTTCAAGGAGTCCAAGTCCACAAATGATGTTAGCGATGTGCTTCATAAACTGCGCCTTAAAGCCATGTCCAAGATACGCAGTTATCTATTGGAACAGATCTACAAGTTTCGCAAGCCCATGACTAACTACCAAATTCCACAAAATGCCATGCTAAAGCACAAGTTTTTCTTCGAGTTCATTTTATCTAACGAACGACAGGTAGCACAGGAGATTTGCAGTGAATACATCGATACCATGAGCAAAATATATTATAGTTATTTTAAGGTGAATATCCCTGATTACTATACAACTCTGTCAGTATTAACTATAATTGGAATTCGCTTTTTAAGAGCTATTCCACACGGTTGACCGGTCTCAAATTTGAAGAATCTTGCACCAAAGACGATTTAATGGGTATCGAAGACAATGCATCGAAGGGCTTGTTTGCTAAGACAACAAGTCTAAAGCACAAGAGTACAATATTCACCATTGGCAAAAGAGGCGATATACTTAATCAACAATTGGAAGCACCCATTATAGTACCCCATGCACAGCTAAAGAATCGTGTAAGACACAATTATAATGACCTAATGGAGTGAAATCTTCACTAATTATAATTTAAATATTCTGCAGTACACTGTTGAAGCTCTATTCCGTTCCGAACAATATGCCTTGGTGGACAATGCGTGTCGTGAATATTTGTTTGTAACCGAATTCTTTATGGTTCGCGGAGCACAGGCTCAGGATTTGTTTAATCAGATTATGGGTAAAACCTTGACATTAATGATTGTAAGTAAAGTTAATGAACTTGAAAGGCTTTTAGTTTGATATTTAATTATATTGTGTTTTGCAGAAAAATCTGGAGACATCTATGCACGATTGTTATGATACTATAGCCATGTTTCTGTGCATTCATTTAATATTTCGCTATCAGCTTATGTGCCACAAACGCTGTGTGCCGGCTCTGGATAAGTAAGTAGTATCACTGAAATCCAAATTATATTAATCTAACTTTATTTTAAATTTCTTTAGATATTGGGATTCTCTTCAGTCTGTAATTTGGCCACGCTTTGAGCATGTTTTTCGTCTTAACATACACAGTATACACGACTGTGATCCGACCAAGTTCAGTAAAGAAATGGGACCGCATTATGTAAGCTTGAGCTGCTGGCATTTATATATCTCTGCCTAGTATTCATAACTTTTATTTACTTATAGATAACTCGTCGATATGCGGAGTTTAGTGCCGCTATTGTTGGTATCTCAGAGCATTTTCCCAATGAGTTAGTCAGTCGTCTTCTGTTAGAATTGCAAAATGAAGTGGAATGCTTTATACTCCGCATGGCGGCCATTTTTCCCACACGCAAGGATCAACTAATTTATTTGATCAACAACTATGATCTTGTACTGGGTGTACTTATGGAGCATACGCGTGATAATTCCAAAGAGGCAGAAGCATTCCGTGAGCAGGTCAATGCACGAAGCGCAGATTACGTGGAGGAGATATTGGCTCCACATTTTGGTGGCATCATACAATTTGTCAAGGAGTGCGAACATTTCTTAGAGAAGGACCAAATGGACGAATTGCGAAAGCAAGAACGACGTAGCTTAGCCTTGGTAGCCAGTTTCTCAGCGAATTGGAAGAAATCGTTGGAGGAATTGAATCGTGAGGTACTTTTATCATTCCCATCGCTGCTGACGGGGTCGCAGCTGCTCCAACTGGCATTGGCCAGCCTAGTGCAATATTATCATCGTTTTCACAAACTATTGACACCCAATGCCCGGGCCCAATTGACTAACATCCATGTGGTTATGGTGGAAATCAAAAAGTATAAGAGTAACTATTGAAGAGCACACGCACTTTTAATCGAAAGTTAAAATAAAATTTTCCAAAATATAAACATTAATTGTTGGCTTGAGTTTTGACCTTTTTTTCTAATCTTCATCTTCAAACATCATCTCTACGAGATCTTTGTTGGAGCATCGTTCGCCATCCAAGCGTTGTGGAGATTTCCAGCGCAATAGAGTAGGCAAGAATATTAAATGTGTGTTGGGATCCTTGCGGAATGGACAATTTAAATCCTTCCAGCTAAAAAAGAAAAAAAAAGAGACAAATGAGAACAAGATACTTTTTTAAGTTCTGATAAAGACTAAAAGAATGGAATTTAAGTGCCGCTGACCACAACATAAAAGCTATCAACTCTAATCAGCTATTGCCTCGTAATTGCTTTTATCATGAACGTTCTGGATCCGTGACTTACCACAAAATTTATTTCATCACATATCCACTCATACTGATGAATGTATGTATGTACTTAAATTAATACATATGTATATTATTACTAATACATGTATGTATGTACATGTATAATTACTAATATATGCAATGTTGTTATTGGATTATCTGACAGTTTTAATAGTTATCCAAAATGGAGGACAATATGCTAATGGTAAATTTTTTTCGAATAAAGATTAAAAGTGAAGTCAGTGTGGCTATAAAGATTAACAAGTGTGGTTTTATCTCAATAATCATATGGTTTTTAAGGGAGTGTCCCGAGTCGTTCAAAATTGAATCATAAACAAAAATTTGCTGTATACTTGTAATATCAGAAGAAAAAATGACTCAGAAAAAAGAAGTTCTTCTTAACCGAAGGCATCGTGGGCTTTCCTCGTACTACACATAATCTTTAAACCACATATTTAACACCAACATACAAACTTGAATATCAACTTACTATGAACGTTCACCAACATCCACATGCACAAAGTGGGAGTTTTCTGGGGCCTTCTTTAGGGCATCATGTATCACCGGCTCCCGCTGAAATTGTTACGAACGGCGGTTTAGCGGTTAAGTGAATTGAAAATGGCTTTAATGGTTTTTGCCCAGACACACAGATATAAACTTACCTTTGACACAATAGGGACACCAACTCAATCCGTTTTCATCTTTGCCACCGCTAAATAGTACATGCACGGAATTGTTGCCGTTCTCCAGTTCCCTCCATTTTTTGGAGAACTCTTCGTAACCCTTGACATTGTGTGTTGTGACCACCATAATTTTGCTTTTCTTTAGTGTGTTAACACAGTCCGCGAATGCGCGTCTGATAAATAAACGAGTTAGCGTTGGGGCCGACGTGTTTCTGCACTTTTAAGTAACTGCTTTATAATTCTTATCGTGACGTTTATTTATTGTTTTTTTATCTCCTCTGACTTTGAGTGTTCTCTCTCAGTCAATGTTACCAAATTTTTTCCTGATTCTTGATTGGCCACATTAATTACCATTTATCGATAAAAATAAATAAAGTCACCACAGAAACATTCGCATTCACCTCGAACAGCTAATTTTGTAATTATATTTGTGCTACATTATAGTTTTCGATTATGGCAACAAAATGTCGCAATTAATACGAAGCTTTTTATTATACAGGCAAAGGCTATTGCCCAGGCAGTCCTCTGTGACCGCCTACGGTATAAATTATCTTGCTGCGAAATTCTCGAAAAACTCGTTTGTTTTTCAGAAAATCAAAGGTTTGTATTGTCGGAGAATCGACTCTCCTGTACCATTTAGGTCAATTACGTATTAAAGTTGAATGGATCCGACTCCAATGCGGAATAATTATTGTTCCTTTTGTGTAGAAGGAGCGAAAGTGGTGCCTCACAGCCGTCAAGTGGCGGCTCTGGCACTGTATCCACAGATGTGCGGCCAATTGGTGAGAAGATTTAAGGAGAACACAAAGAAAGAGCCGTTAAACGGCGATTCATATTGGCCGGTCTCTGGCGTGACGGGATCATGTTTTATGCCATATTCCGGGAACTATTCTCACTAGAAAGTCCAGTGCAATGTTTATGCTCACGCTTTAAAGCGCGTTGTACAAGATCCTCGAGTGCAGGACGCAACTGGTGACCCAATAACGGGCTTCGGCGAAACCCTCAAGACGCGGACGTCGTCAGCATGTGGGCCAACACCAGCTACGAGCGTAATGGTGTTCCCTCATATGCGTATGCAGTTTTATGTTCAGGGTTTGCGCAACAAGGCTACAGTGCAACTGGAGTCGAGAAGGGTACGTATATGAATTTTGTAGTACTATTGTAAACTTATTGGCTCTCAATGATTTTAGAGTTCTACGGGCAAAATAGGGAGTATCGATATCTTTTGTGCAATTGATCATTATCCTCGAATCTACAATTGTTCTGGAAGATAATCGCCGCTTTTGACCCTGTTCCGGATTCATTGTCTTCCCCAACTTCTGGGTCTTCGCTTTGGCAACTTGGCCCTTATGTCAAATAGCCGCGACAAGTAGAAATAGGCTATAATACTGCATGGCACTTAAATTCTTTGGATATTTTTTTCTCTTATATTTATTTTGACTGACAATGGAATTCTTTTTGGTCTAACTGAGGCGGACGAAACAAACAAAAAAAAAAACAAACCCTTAATTAGAAGTTCTAGGATTTGTCCAATTTTTGGGCCTGGTTTGATTTTCAAAAAGTTAAGTCAATTTGGTAATGCAATCGATCATTGTTATTAGATTTTGTAGAATATGCAAGCTTAACATTTAAAACCAAAACTCAGGTCAAGAGTTACCTTAATTAGAACTTTTTACACAAGTAAATTGTACCTACATTTTATCAGTTATAAATGTTTGGAATATGTCCGCGTTTATTTAATAAATATGTAAATAATTTAGGTGATTGTGTCACATCTATTCACTTTTAATAAGTGGCACACGTCTTTTTCATTATAATTTCTGGAGTTTATTCAATCAAGTGTTTTTTTTAAAGTAATTTAATTATATAATTTATTCGCCAATCGAGAAGTTATCCATCTCTAGAATGGCGCCCGATTGGTGCTTCAGTAGAGCTTCTTCCAGGGTATTATCTCCCAGGATCGTATAATATGACGTCCAAAGAGAAAATCTTTCAATTTATTCATAATGTAAAAGGATATACCAAAGAATGATGCGAAATATAACCAGAACTGTCCGAGACGCTCCCAAATACTGGAGATGATAAATCGAGCAGGCACTTGAAGTATATCTACTTCCACTTTAATCTGTAGACCCGGTTCAAATTGTGGTAAGTATTGTGTTCATAGATTTCCTGTATGGCCAATTGAAAATATGCTGGATTGGCTTTAATTTGGGCCAGTCAACGATTCCATTTTATATTGGGAAATGTCTGTGCTATTGGAGTTGCCAAACTGCACAGCACGAAAAATGTCTTAATATTTCGACCAGAAAGGGGGCAGGTGAATTCCACATACTGCTTAAGTTGCAGTTCGCCTTTTAGGTGAATGCGTCCGTTGCGTATATTTGGCACCCGGGAAGTTGATGGGCCAAGACTGCAGGCGGAGAAAGAGGACATTTATGCTGCAATTCCGCCTTGAAGAAGAGCAATACTTCGTAGCTGTTCCAAAGCAAATTCCAGATCCTGCAACTCTAAATGGAAATGTGCCCGATCCGTAACCGTGCCTTGATCGACATCTTTCGGTCCAGTATTTGCTGTTAGCACAGCTATTTGTAAAAGGAACTCATCTGGGTATTGAAATCGCTGAAACTGCTGCAGCTACCAATGATGAAGATGCCGTTTTGGCCACAAAAATATACTGATAGTCAAACTTCACATTCGGTTGCTCGGGAGTAATACACGGACTCGGATATTCCAGAGTATGGACTGAGCAAAGACACGAGCAGAACAGGCAGCATCACAGACAAAGTGATAAACATGAGCACCAGCAATGAAGCCATGGAACACAATGAGTTCTTATAAGCAATGGCTGTAACGGTCGCATTATGCAGTTATAAATCTCATTTTTAATTAATATTTTGTAGTATTATTAAACTTTGGAAAACCTTCAAACTTTCTTGTTGGCACAATTATGACAAACGGTTGTCTTGGTGATGAGAATTCAAAACAGTTGAAAACGTTTAGATATCGCAACCCGGCTGCCGCTAAGCAGCGTTTTGCTTTCAGCAGTATGCACCACGTTTTTTTTAAATAGTTCATATTCAAAACATTCTTACAGGCTTGTGCAATTCGTTAAAGGTCCAGATCAATACTGATAAGTTCAAGATCTGCTCTGTTGATTTAAATAAATAGAACGGAATTGATTCTGAAATTTCTAACGACCAGAAACTTATCGTATTTAGTTGCACAACTTTTCTTCCCTTACCCACAATGTAAATGTAGAGCAGGGATACCACGGTAATCTTAAATTAAAGTGGTGCTATGCTTTTTTAATCAAGCTATTTCTTATCTAATCTGGAAACCCCTTACTACTTCCTACCTATGTTTGGCTCATGGTATAATTTGGTGGATATAGCCAATAGGGCTGAGTAGTACCGGAAAATTCGAGTACTATCGCATTGTCTACAGTGGAAAAACAAAAAGCTGGAAAAATATCTGACGCTGGTTTCCTTACACATATACATATTCACCTAAATAAGCCTCCGCTTTTAAAACAAGATGCACTAAATCGCTTTATTAGAACTGCCTAGCACCATTGTTCCACTGAGACAAGCATCCGTTCCGCGCAATAAGTCGATACATAAAAAGTATTGATTACAAATATACTGCAGGATTTCGATATAAATCCAATGGCAGGAAAAAGAGAAAAGTAAACCTAAGTCAAGGAGCTAAAAAAAAGCCAAAAAGAAAAGGGCACACAACTTGACCAAACATTTGCTTCCTACCAAGACCGCCAACTGGTTTTGGTATCGCGGCCGCCACAGCATAGTCACAGCCTTGAAGCACTTTCAAAAATTCACATAAAAATCGGAAGTTAAGTTGCAGTTTTAAGTTTAATGAGTTTATTTTAAAAAGAGTGTGTTGGGTGCTATAATACAAAAAGCCAAAAAGGCGAGTTACTAATCGGGAAAAACAATGAGGATTAATAATTCTATTTTTGTTTCCGTTTTTTCAAGGGCATTAGCATGAAAAGTTTGGTGTATACTTACGGGTATATTATCGTCATCAGATAAATATTATATCTTTAAATTCTATCATTTAGCCAGTATCTAATAATATTATCTTACAGCTTACTTTATTTTAATCTTCAACAAATACTTTTCGTCAAAAACTAAAAATAAAATTTTCTCCATATTCAACAATACAGTTTTAATTTTTAATTTTTTAAAATTTAGATAAACTGTAGATTACAAAATTGTCTTCTGTATGTATTGTAGAAAATTTAATATTTATTTATAGATTTTTAAATATCTGGGAATTTATTTTTTTACAATTTTTGACACCTCTAACCTCTATGTGTTTCCCCTAACTTTTTACTTAGTTTCAAAAACAAGATTAAACATAATTAAACATAAACAAATGTGTCTTCTGAATTTCAAAACGTAAGTAAAATTATATTGGTAATTACAAGGGGCAACAAATATATGTAACATCTTTTTGAAAAGCAATCAAATTGTGTTTTTTAAAAGGTTTTTCCATATTTCCAAATTATTATTAACTTCGTTTACTAAATAACTTATTTAGTTATTTACTTATTTATTCTATTATCCTGACATTCTTGTGGGCCTTAGCTGTTCACAGTCGAGAAATGTTTTCTAAACATTTTCATGTGTTGGAGCATTACACTTTTAATACAGTTCTTTGTTATTTCAGTTGAGACAGTGAATCTGTCAGTTTAGTTTAGTTTTGGTAAAGTTATCTGTAGTATGTACATAATTTTTTTGTTGTTCTTTGACT
>JAECWJ010000618.1:0-21683 GCA_018150375.1 Drosophila sturtevanti
TGCATCATTTTCCAATGCATTAATATGTTGGCGCGAAACGCATCAGCCACATAGTTTTCCTTACCGGGCTTATAGAAAACATTGGCTCCATGTTCGTCAATGGATGATTTCCATCGTTTGATTTTGGAGTTTGAATTTCTGTCCGAGACAGCGAATGTAAGTGGTTGGTGGTCTGTATAAATATTTAGGCACCGGACCCTATAGAGGTAATTCCTCAAGTTTTTTAATGCCCAAAACGATGGCAAGTAGTTCTCTCTCATTTGTGGCATAGTTCAGTTCAGGTCCTGTAAGAGTCCTTGAAATCATCGTAATGGGCCTGCCTTCTTGTGATAAGATAGCCCGCCCCTATGCCAGACCCTGAAACGTCAGTCGTAAGGTCGAAGGGCTTATGGAAATTTGGGTAGCGTAGCCAAAACATCCTCAGATGCTAATATTGATTTTATTTTTTCAAATGCATTTAATTGAAGATCATTGAATGTGATCGAAAGTTTCCTTGACTGACTCGTGCTAACTTTACCATTGTCACCTTTTAGAATGTCTGTCAACGGTTTTGCAATAGAGGCCAAAATCTTTAACAAAACATCTGTAGTAACTGGCTAGTCCAAGGAAAGAGCGGAGACCAAACAGGGTCTCCGGAGTTTTGTAATTCATAATTGTTTTTACCTTATCCGGTGATGAAGAGATTCCGTTTCTTGAAGCAGTAAACCCACGGTATTCTACGCTACTTTTGAAGAAATGTGACTTTTCTTCAGAAACTTTCATGTTTGCATCGTTTAGACGCTGGAGAATCCAATCTATGTGCTTTAGGTGCTCTTCCTTTGTTTCAAAAAAATTATTATGTCGTCCATATAAACGTGACAGAATTTTCCGATTTGTTCTCTTAGAACATCGTCAATTGCCCGCGTTTTTTAAGCCGAAGGGTAGCCGGCAAAATTCGCATTTTCCGTTGTTTACGGAGAATGCTGTCTTCTCTCGATCCCGTTCCGAAAGGGTTATCTGATGGAACCCAGATTTCAGATCCAATATCGTAAACTAATTTGATTTTCCCATATTGGCTAAAATCATTGTAACATTTGGAATGGGATATATATCGCTAATTGTAATTACATTCAATTTCCTAAAGTCAATTACCAATCACTTTTTTTTCTTTCCTTCTTCATCGATTCCTTTCTCATCGACAACTCAAATTGGGTTGTTATAGGGTGATGAAGAAGGTCTAATAATGTTGTCCTTCAGAAATTGTTTAACTTCAGAGTTTACGAAATCCGCTGCACCCATCGGATATTGGTATAGTGTCGTGAGGACTGGTGCGTAGCAACGATATTTATATTAAAGGGTAGGGATTCTTTTGGATCAGCAAATGCGTTAGCTCGTTTGCCGATAATAGTTTAAATTCTTCCCTTACAACTAAAGGCACATCGGCGTCGTTGATTTTTAAAAAATGTACATTTTTGCACTCAAGAAATTGAAGTTGTTCAATACCATTTTTAAATTTGATCGTTTGTCTAAATTGATAACTGCGCCCGCTTGTTTTATCAAGTCCAGGCCGATAATACCCTCAAAAATTGTTAAATTGTACAAAAAAATCTGAAGTTACATTAAATCGATTCGAATCTTACATTTCCTATCAACTACGCTAAACCCATGGATAGATTCTACTGTGAAAGGGGAGTCTGCTGGCAAACTTTTCAGTTCTAGACCGGGTATTATATAACTTTTTGAAGCTCCTGTGTCTATCAGCAAACGGATTGTTTTTCCTGCACACGTTTTCTCTATGAACGGGAGCAGGGATTGTCCTCCAAAAAAGTGTCACATTGTCACAATCAAGCATGTCATCTTTACAATTTTCTGTTTCGATTTCAGATTCTTTTCTGACTTTATTGAATCATTTTGGCTTAAATGATTCACCCTTTGATGTTTTTGATTTGAATTACGAGTGTTACCACTGTTTGCTCGTTTGTTTATAAAATTTTGTTGTTGATAGGTATTTTGTTGATAATTTTGATTTGCACCTTGTTGCTGGCCATATGCCGTGGGTTGTCTAAATTTTGAAGAGGTTGGATCGACATCCATTGGTTCGCTAGATTCTTGGTTTGGTTGGGAACCCCCTTTTTCCGGAATACTGATTCCTAGTGGTGTCTGTTCGTTTTTGGCCACTTTTTCCTCTAGGCATTTCGCGTAACTATTTGCAAATGTGTAACGTTCTTGATTATGTTCTACCTCCTGAGCTAATGCTAAGGCCGATGGTAAATCCTTAGGGCGAGATGCAAACAAAGAGTCCCTGTACACTTTCCTAGTGCCTGATATGAAAACTGATAACGCGTTTGCTCTATATTTATCATTTATACAGTTTGCCAACGATGCCTCATGGGTCATGGTGGTCTTATTTGTGAGTAAGGCCAATTTTTTGTTCAACTTCCTCATAGTAATCTTCTAGGGACAAGTTTCCCTGAGTAAGCATGGCCATTTCACGTTCCAGCAGATATATTGGTCTTTTGTCCGCGTATGTAAAATCTAATCTGTCAATAATTGCATTAAAATTCAATACAGTATTGAACGATGCCAATACACTGCCTGCTGACCCTTTTATCTTGTTCCTTATGATCGCTACCGCTTGGTAGTGTTTAGAACTCCCCTCGTATTGTCTAAAAAGTTCATACGCAACATGTGCGAATTTTCGCCATTCCACATATGTCTCCTGTTTACCCTTAAAATCAGACAGGGTCTTCACATTTAATACCTGGTAAAATTACCACTTCCTTGTGTGCTTCTACCACGGGCACGGGCACCTGCACCCTCATATTTTGAATTTCATTTGTAAGACTTAATATTTTATTTTCTAATTCTGTTAAAATTTGCTGTAACTGTTCTGGATCCATTTTTTTTTGGTTGTTTTTTCTTGAATTAAATAAGTGTATAGATCAATAGCTTTGGAATACGGGCCTGAACTGGTTGGCCTTAACTTTCTGAATGATTGAAATAAATTTGGGAAAAGAAATAAAATTTTCACTCTTGCAATTTTTCTTTACTTTCAATCTCACTTGCTTTAGATTCTCAAAAATATTTATTTTTTATCAATAACAAAGGGGCATACATAATTTATTACATAATTTATTTTTTTGTATTCTTTAAAATTAGTAGTCGTTTCTCCGCCGGCCTTTTGGTCCTCTTTTTTTCAGTTTGGTTGGGTTTTCTTCTCCGCTGCCGTCACCAGCCCGATGACGTGACTAATTTTGATTTGTATTTTTGAAAAGAAAATTCTTTCTTTTCTCTTTTTTTTTATGTTGATTTTGTTTTTATATTTGTTGAAAAACTTTTTTTTTTAAATTTTCCTTTTAAGCTTTTGTTCATTTATTTAGCACTTTGCAGACTTGGCTAATTTTGGTTTGTATTTTTGGAAAGAAATTCTTTCTTTTCTTGTAGTTGATTTTATTTGTTAAAAACTTTTTAAATTTTTTTTTTAGTTTTGTTCTAGCATTTTAGACTTGGCTAATTTTGGTTTGTATTTTTGGAAAGAAATTTTTTTATATTTCTGCCTAGCCTGGAGTGTTTACATAATTGCAAAAGTGCCGATCTTGCGGCATGCCACCGTTATGCAGAGCATAACGTGGGAAGCGCTGATTCAGCGGATGATTGGCTGTTTATGTTAACTTATATTTATATTGCAACTAAGTGCTACAATATATTGGTAATAATATTTGAATATGTGAACATGCTACATTTACAAAAGAGGAAAGGAATAAAAGCTAAGCAGAAGAAGAGTTAGTGGCAATTAATAAAACTAATCCCAGTTCCAAATTAACTAGCATGCGGCTAATACTTGAAGAATTCGACTTCACAATAGAATACCCAAAGGGAAAAGATAATTTTGTTGTAGACGCAATTTCGCGTATTATTATAACAGAACTCAAAAACATTCAAAATAAAGTCCTAAAAGTCACTACCAGGCAACAAAATAGACAGGAAAAAATCTGTTCAGTTGAATATATAATAAACTTTTGCCAAGACAAAGTCAACAAAATGTACATGAAGTCATTACAAATGATAAAGTACGGATAGTATAAACTTTGCTTAGAACAGAATCTAAATACTTATTGAAATTGAAATTGAATTGAAATTACCGATTTATATAATAATGGAATTTTCGAGTTATATCAGTTCTTCCAAAGGCTCGAAAAAGAGGCCAGTAAAAAGGTCTTTGAATCAATTTCAATAGATACTTTTAAATATATTAAAATCATTACGAGTAGCGCTAATCCGAGCGAAAGAGATACAAAAAATAGTGTCTACCTATCATAATGATCCAATTCAAGAAAGTCAAAGAAAGAAATTCAGTTGATTCACCACCAAAAACAGTTTATAGATTTTAATAAAATTGATCAAATATGTAGATCCTATTTGTAATTTAGATGATTATTCTAAGGAAATGAAATTTTGATTAGAAATAGTTAAGGCTTATAGGTAATAATTATATGACAAAAATACCAAGAATTTTGAATTAAATGTAGGTGATAAAATACTTATAAGAAACGAAGGAGACCCAATATTTATAGGACCATATATAGAAGAGAAAATAAAGGATAATGATAACATTTTTTTTAAAGATAGTAAAAATAAGAAACACAAAGTACATAGGAATAGATTAAAAATATATATTTAATATAACGTTTAATGGAAATAAGAAGAGGTCTGATCTTTTTATTAAATAAAAATAATTAAATAAATAAAGAAAATTGTCGTTCTTCTAAGAGAGTTATAGTGAATTATTACGTAACTTTGAATATACATATTAAAAATAAAATTCGTCAATGAACACAAATATTTTACAAAAATAGAAATAACACATTTTAAATACATTTTAAGTACACTTATAAAATACAATATATTAATACTTACTCTAAATGACTACATGTATTACGTCATTTCTTTAAAACGGACGGGAGGTGTAGCAGATCTACCCTACTATCATATTAATTTAAAGGGTATAACATTCAATAATAAATAAATACAAATATACAAAGTACTTTAAAAGACCAAACAGAAATACATAAACACTTCCAGCACATCGCATAAGTAATACGATCTACCGCTTATATATAAGCCGATCGCAGCGCTAAGAAAATGCTGAGCGTCCACTTTGCAGCTCAAGTGGTCAATTCCACACATAACATAACATATGCATGCCTTCTGCATACATATATATATACATATATGTATATGTATATGTAGATATAAGAACACCATGTATTAGACTTAAGCCAAACGAAATGGAAATGAATAAAATCAGATAAAAATGCACAGCCAACAAGAGCAGAAGTCCGGGCAGCAAATTTAAACCTTTTTTATTTCAACTAAAATATATTACAAATATATGCCAAGTGTCACGAAGTTGTGTTTAACAAAATAAATTTTAAAAAAGTTTAAAAAAAAACAAACAACATATGAAATAACTGTTATGTTTACACAAGAAAATAATTGAGAAGGGAAGAACACAAACGAAATTGTCCCAAATAACGGTAAGTATTATAGAATTTGCCTCAGCCAAGAAAGTACAACAACTTTTGCTTTTTAGAAATCTTTCACATTTTGCTAAAATCGGTTTAAAGTTGGAATTGAAATTAAAGTAGTTTAAACGCCCCCCTCCCCCCCAAAAAAAAAAAACGAATGTGAAGAAAAAAGGACAAAAAAAAGGAAATGAAATAAAGGTGCAACCTGTGCGAGGATCAGACAAATATATGAGTGAGGATTGCCCCAATACTGCTCCTATTGAGCAAAGGGAAACACCTTCCA
Source organism: Drosophila sturtevanti (assembly GCA_018150375.1). Classification (NCBI taxonomy): domain Eukaryota; kingdom Metazoa; phylum Arthropoda; class Insecta; order Diptera; family Drosophilidae; genus Drosophila; species Drosophila sturtevanti. The sequence continues at coordinate 5,791 of JAECWJ010000618.1, forward strand.
TCCAGGAATACCTGGAGGTGTTTCCAAACGTTGGACCAGGCCAACTCTAGGCCCCAAAGCCACAAAAAGGAAGACAAAAAGCAGAAGGCGAGGTTCGCAAACAGCAGAAGCGACTCCAAGTAGATTTGCTGGCCACATAAAAAACTCGCGTCTAAATGAATTAAAAATTGAACTTCACCAAAGAGCGTAAGCCTTAACTTACCCTAATATATATATTTAAGTTCTACCAGCGAGTTGAAGCACGAAAGTGCAACTCGCGAAATACTAAAATCTGAAAGGCTTTTATAACTAATAATGTTGTTGAAGATTTTTTTTTTTTTTTTTTTTTAATTATTACGAATTGTATATTGAATTGTGAACCAATCACATCGACTAACAATAACTTTTCCATGTCTCTGGCGCTGAATATTTATACTCAGCTGCAATAAAACATTTGTGTTCAATTGATCAATTTTGTAATAACTTCATTACAAATTAAATTATCACTTAAATTTTTATTTAAAAAAATTTTTTTTTTCATTTTTAATTCTTCTTAACTTGCTGACCGATTAGGTAAAAAATTTTTAACCTATCTTTATGCACTATTTGTTTTTTATTTTTATTATCTTTAATTAAAACGTAGATCCCTATTTTCTATTGCTTCTATTGTAAATAGAAATACTTAGATTCTAGCTTATGACCCGTATCATTTCTTAGTAAAACTTTATTTAGTTGATCTAAGGTATCATCAATTCTAGGGAGTGGAAATTTATCATTCAACAGTTTTTTATTAATCTGACGATAGTCAATTACTAATCGCCATTTTTTTCTTTTCGGAATTTGGTAACGATTTTTTCGGTACCAATAAAAGTGGGCATTTAAGCAGATACAGAGGGCTCGACTATTTTGTCGTTTATTAATTTTTGGATTTGTCTCTGGATTTCTTCTTTTTGACTGTGAGGATTTCTATAATTTTTGATGTAGATTGGTGCATCATCTATCAGACTTAACTTTTGTTTATAAAAATTATTTGTTGTTATCGATTCGGTTTCTAGTCCGAATATATCACTATACTGTTTGCATAATTTCGTTAGGTGATTGTGAAATTGTGGCGGAAAATTTTTAGACAATGTTGCTAGTACTGTTTTTTCTCTTTGTTCTGGGTTATTTTTAACTATTTCGTAGTTTGAAAGTGATTCATATTTTAAATTGTGTACCTATATTTATGCATTGGTCTATTTTTGTTGTATTGAGAAGTCTTATGACTGCGTTTTGAGAGTTTGTTATAGTATTTGCTATATAAATACCATGTTGAATTTCCTGATTTGGAATCAATATACTGTCTTTTTGTGAATTTAGCTCGACTTTTCGGATAACTTGGGATCTTGCTGGTAAAATTATTGAATTGGTTCCGGAACTGTACGATATTGGTATATATATATCGGATATTTTAAATTATTAGTTCTAAGTATTAACCAGTCTTCGGACGGATTGAAATCTAATTGACAGTTGTATTTTTTAATGAAATCGATTTCTAGTATTCCATCACATGGAATAGCGAAATGGGAATTAACGATAGAAAATCGTGTGGGATTAAATATTTTGAAGTTTGTATGTCAATAGAAGTAGGTCCTATGGATTTGGTTACTTCTTGACTTCTTCTTTGTATATTGATAATTTGATTTTTCTGAATGTTTTGAAAAGTGTCAGAATTTTCTTTTAAGATAGATATTTCCGCATCTGTGTCTATTAAAAATACTAGCGGTTTTCCTGTTTCCACATTTGTGAAAGTAACAAACGTATTATGACTAAGACTGATAGCGTGTATCTTGCTATTTCTTACATCTGAGTTGTAATAGGTTCTCCCAAGGTTGATAGTATTTTCAATATTATTTTTGAAGACACGATATGTCTGTATGGTTTGATGGTCATTTATTTAATTCAATCTTAATTCTGTTACAATTCTTAACTCTAGCTAAGACCGCGTGACTGCGCTGCCAGTGAAGCCGGCAGAGGAGCGGTATGCTTATGTATATGCTTATGTATATAAGAATATGCCTTAAGAATTAAAGTATATAAGTTCTGCCGCTGAAGGCAGCATATGAATATGTACTTATATGTACAGACGGTACATACTCAAAAAGTGCTTACGCTAGCGTTCCCACGCTGCGGTCAGTCCGCATAAGTGACGGATCCTATTACTGCACTTATGTATATATTTTTGATTATTTGTACTTCTTTACTTTGTGTTGAGCATATGACCACTGGTTACATTGTATACTCTACAATGCTGTGGGCATATGCTCATTTGGCATACAACATACTACACCTCCCTTTTTAGAGAAATAACGTAATAATATTATGTAGTTATTTTTTTTGTGTTATATGTTAGTACTTAAATATCTATGTAGTTATTTAGTTGTGGGTTTTGTTTTTTGAATATATTTTTTTTTATACGTCTTTTATATAAAAATTGTGTTCTTTATTATCTTTATCACGAATTGAAATAAAATTTTGTTTTGCTTAATAATTTATTTATTTGAATATATCTGAATTTTTTGGAATATATTTTATTTGAATTTATTTTATTTGAATTTATTTTTATTTGAATTTATTTTATTTGAATTTATTTTATTTGAATGTTTGATTATTTAATGAAATACTTAAAAAAAAATTTTTTTTTTTTATTTATATATTAACTGATAAAAATCTTTAACCTATCTTTGTGTACTACTTACTTTTTATTCTTCGTGTCCTTAATTAAAATATTATCTCTAGCTTTGATGCCTTCTATTATGTATGGTCCTAAATAAATGGACTCTAATTTATGACCTGTATTATTCCTTAATAACACTTTATCTCCTATTTCTAATTCAATATTATTTACTTTCTTATCATATATTTCTTTATTCCTAGCCTTATGTTTATCTAACATAATTCTAGCTCTCTTATAGGCCTGTTCTAATCTAAATTTAGATTCCTTAGCGTAATCATCTATGTTATACAATGGTTGTATTATGTCTATATTGTTAAATTGTTTTGGTAAATTGGCCATTTTACCAAATACTAACTCATATGGACAATAATTATGTGCCATAGAGGGTGTTGTGTTGAAACAAAATGCGAAGTATCGTATCCATACATCCCAGTCTGTTTTATCAACTGAAATGTATGAACGTATGAACTCATTAAGTGTTCTATGGCTTCGCTCCACGGTACCTACTGTCTGGTGGTGATGTGCGGTTGAAGTTATATTTTTTATATGCATATTTTTGCACAAATCTTCAATTATTGAATTTTTATATTCTGTTCCCATGTCCGTAATGAACGTCTTCATTGGACCGTACCGCAGAATAAAATCTTCAAATATAGCTTTTGCTATAGTTTTCGCACTTTTATCTCTTGTTGGTATTATTACCAAGTATTTAGTTAAATCGCAGATTAACGTTACTGCGTATTCATTTCCATTCTCGGATTTGGGGAGTGGACCTATAGTATCCACTATTACCCTGTCAAAAGCCAGTTGTGGTGTTTCCGTCATAGTTAAAGGCGTTTTAGTATGTTTATTCATTTTTGATGTTTGACACTTATTACATTTTTTTATATATTTCGAGATATCTCGTGTCATGTTTCGCCAATAGTAATGTCTTTTTACTTTTGATATGGTTCTTGAAATTCCAGTATGACCTCCTTGTATAGGGTCATCGTGGAACGTAAACAGTATTGCTTCTATATCTTTATTATCATTTGATAATACGGTCACCGGCTTGAGTAGCGCTACTCTTAAAGATTTTAATATTTTATTGCCCATAAATTTAAAAGATTCTATTAAAATTGTTTCAAAGATCTTTTCGCTCGGTGCCACTTTAAGTTGGCTAATCTTGAGTATACCGGCTTGTATTTCAAGCCTTTGGAAGAACTGACCTAAGTCAAGTTTCCCATTAGTGTACAGATCGCTAACATCTATTCTTGCTATAACTTTTTTTCCATGTTTCAGTGTGCATAGAATGTCTGTCATTCGCACATTCACTACTTTTCTTACTTCGTCATTAATAATGACGTCGTATACATTGGGCTTAGAAGCATTTAGAGATTGCTTTCGCAATTCTTCTATATCATATTCTTTATCTTTTTCTTTTCCTGCGCAGGAATTTAACTGTTTACTCTGATTTCTGGTAGTGACTTTCAGAATCTTATTATTAACCATATTTATATCTTGTAAGTCCTTTATTGTTATTCTTGATAGTGCGTCTGCTACGTAATTGTCCTTTCCCTTTAGATACTCTACTGTAAAATTATTTATATTCCTCTAATTCAAGTCTCATTCGTGTTAATTTTGAACTTGGGTTCGTCATTGAGAACAAGTAGGTTAATGCTCTGTGATCTGTTTTGACTGTGAAATGTCTACCATAAATATATGGTCTGAAATATGTGATTGCCCAATGGATTGCTGCCAATTCTTGTTCAGTTGTACTTTTATTGCTTTCACCTTTGGTGAATGCTCTTGATGCGTATGCCACTGGGAGTTGTAGTCCGTTTTTGTTTTGAGCTAGGACTGCTCCACATGCGTGCTTACTTGCATCTGTGATTATGCAAAATTCTTTGCTAAAATCTGGGTATTGTAATAAAGTGGGGTTCATTAATGCTGATTTTAGATATTCGAATGCGTTTTGACAATCAACTGTCCATTCAAATTTTACATCTTTTTTTACATAATCTTGTTATGTGACGAGAATAATCAGCGAAATTATTTATAAATCTTCGGTAATAATTGCAAAATGCAATGAATCTTCTAGCGCTGTTCGCATCTTGTGGGACTGGATAATTTTGGATGACTTCATATTTTGTGTCATCAGGCAAGATTCCTTTATCTGTGCACTTATGTCCCAAAAAGGTGACTTCATGCATGAAAAATGAACATTTTTCAGGATGTAACTTTAGGTTGTGTTGCCTACATTTCTCAAAAACATCTGTTAGATTATTGAGCATATGTTTTTCGGAACAACCAATGACTATTAAGTCATCCATATAAAGAAAAGCTTGCGAAGGTTCAAGTCCAGTGAATGCTATAGTCATCATTCTCTGGAACGAGTTTGGCTTTATTTTTAAACCGAATGGTAATCGCGTGAAGCGATATGAGCCATTACATGTTGAAAACGATGTAATGTCTCGTGACTCTTCTTCGAGTTCAATTTGATGGAATCCTGACATTAAGTCAAGACATGAAAAGTACTTGGCTCTACCTAGTTGATCTAAAATGTCATCAATTCTAGGCAATGGAAATTTATCGGACAACAGTTTTTTATTAATTTGACGATAGTCAATTACTAATCGCCATTTTTTATTTTCTGAATTTGGTAACGATTTCTTCGGTACTAATAGGAGTGGGCTATTATAAGCAGATACAGAGGGCTCAACTATTTTATCGTCTATTAATTTTTGGACTTGTCTCTGGATTTCTTCTTTTTGACTGTGAGGATTTCTATAATTCTTGATATATATTGGTACATCATCTATCAGTCTTAACTTTTGTTTATAAAAATTATTTGTTGTAACCGATTCGGTTTCTAGTCCGAATACATCACTATACTGTTTGCATAATTTCGTTAGTTGATTCTGAAATTGTGGCGGAAAATTTTTAGACAATGTTGCTAGTACTGTTCTTATGACTGCGTTTTGAGAGTTTGTTATGGTATTTGCTATGTAGATACCATGTTGAATTTCTTGATTTGGAATCAATACACTGTCTTCTTGTGAATTTAACTCGACTTTTCGGATAACTTGGGATCTTGCTGGTAAAATGATTGAATTGGTTCCGGAACTGTACGATATTGGTACATATATCGGATATTTTAAATTATTTGGTCTAAGTATTAACCAGTCTTCGGACGGATTGAAATCTAATTGACAGTTGTATTTTTTTATGAAATCGATTCCTAGTATTCCATCACATGGAATAGCGAAAAGGGAATTAACGATATGAAAATCGTGTGGGATTAAATATTTTGAAGTTTGTATGTCAATAGAAGTAAGTCCTATGGATTTGGTTACTTCTTGACTTATTCCCTGTATATTGATAATTTGATTTTTCTGAATTTTTTGAAAAATGTCGGAATTTTCTTTTAAGATAGATATTTCCGCATCTGTGTCTATTAAAAATACTAGCGGTTTTCCTGTTTCCACATTTGTGAAAGTAGCAAACGTATTATGACTAAGACTGATAGCATGTATCTTGTTGTTTCCTACATCTGGGTATCTAAAGGCGTCTGCGAGTTTTCCGATGTATTTTGGGCTACTCGGACGTTATTGTTTCTGTTATTGGTATTACTGTTATTTTGGTTATTCCCTTGGCTACCTCTATTATTTCTGTAGTAGCCTCTGTGGTTTCCTCTATTGTTATTTCTGTTCTGCTGATTATATTGGCTATAGTTTTGATTCTGCTGCGAATTCTGGCCAATGTTGCGATTATTATAATTGTTATAATAACCACGATCATTGCCTCTACCGCGATAATTGTATTTGTTATTGTTATATCTACCGCGGCCTCTTTGAGCATATAAGACAGAACTGGGATTGCTAGTCGTTTGAATACTTTCTTCCAGGTACGACTTAATAGCTTTATTCATTTTTGTGAAATGTCCGGACTTTATTATTGTTCTTGTTTCTTTGTCGCAGTTGTTTAACATTGTCTGTATAGCTACTTCTGTGCTAAACCTTTCTGCGTATTCTGCGGCCAAGCCTTCGTCAATATAAGTAGCTTCCAAAAGCTGCTGTAAATTGTCGAGTTCTTGTGTAAATTGTTCAGGTGTTTTTCCCTTTTGGGTCAACCTTGTCAATTTGGCCTTTATTGTGTCGGCTGATTCACCGACTACAACCTCTTGCAATTTCTTTATTATTGCATCAATGGTTGTTAAGTCCTCGACTTTGCGCAGTGTTGGGCCAATAATTTTATATTTAATTACCTCAACAGCTACGTCTTCATATTCTCCCATGTCAATTTTAATAAACTTCAAAGCTCTTATAAACCTTTGAAGATGCTCTCTTTGTCCATTAAATTCTGGAATGGAGCTTGAAATGTCTTTCAGGTATGCTCTTCGAGCAATTCTTTCTGCCATTATGTCTGTTTTTTGGATGACGTTTGCAATGGAGTTTAAATCTGAATCGTTGTCTTGTTTAGACAATGGGTCTGACTCTATGTGTTTTTCCTCTCGATTCGATTCTAGCTCGATGTGGTCAGTATCCATTAATACTGACTCATCAAATTTGGCAGGTGTATTTATTATATTCGGGATAAATAGATTTAAACTATGTCTCTCCGAAATGTGTCTAAGGTTTTCCCTTAGTCTTTTTAATACATCGTGACCTTGCGTTAGATGCAATTGTGTTAATCTATTTGAATTTATATAGATTAATTCACGAATGTTATTATAAGTGTTTATTAAGCATCTAATGTGCTTTTCTTTTGTTGGGTTTGAAATCGGTGCACTTTTATTTAAGCACTTAAATGATTTATCAAACTCAACTCGTTCATATTTAACAATGGACACTATCTCGTTCCATTCCATTAAGCATGTTCAATTGTTCTTGTTTGAAGTAAGTAAATTAATACTTATTGACAAGAGTTATCGTTAAGGGGCCTAGGCTATCGTATTTTGTGATAGTCTTTACTTCTACGTTAGGTATTAAACCTAAATCAAGGTATTTTTCTTTATTTGTGCACCCTTTTAGAGGTGAGACTTCACAATTGTATGTTGACATGTACAAGTTTTCCAACTGGTACATATCTATTGGTTCGGTAGCAAGAAGGAAATAAACCCTAGTTACGAATAGCGAATCATTTCGCAGTATTTTATTTAATAGGCGTTTCATTTGGACTTTATTTATTTATTTTTATTCTTTTTTTTTATTCTACTACTTCCTCATCTGAGTCTTCTATATCGAAAGTTTCTATATCTGGTTTAAAAATATCATGTACCCATTGAGGCACATCCCTACTCCTAGGTTTTCTAAATAAAATTTTTCCGTAAGCTATTCTTATGGATTTTTCCATAAGGTCTACAATATCTTCTCTAAACTTGTAGTTATTGGTTATCCAAAAATTTATTTCCTTGTATTTCTTGTTTATTGGTCCTGAGTCTATCAGGAAATCAAGAAAAGGAATATACTTTTGTAGATGTGTTGTCTCTACCACATTCATATCTATTTAGCTTCTGTCGGAAGATTTTATGTAAGATTTTAAACTGATGGAGCTCTGTGGCGAGTTACTTTGTTTAATATTGAAAACCTCAATTAAATCGCTAACTATACTCGGATGCCTATCATTCAACTTTAAAAAAAAATAGCTGTCTAGCGTACTCATGATTTTATCAGTTGATATATAATTTTTATTTGCAAAAATCGTTTATTTGTTTTTCATTTAAAAAGTTTGATAATTGGGAGTAAAGTTTAAATATACTTTTATCATAATTGTCGCATATTATACTTAGATCTTATCTAGATCATTGGATATAAACTCTTTTTGTTACAATCTGTTGTGTAATCTGTTTGCTTTATAGAGTATGTATGCGATTAGTATAATTACAATTATTGATAAAAGTATATTTGTAAGTTTCATATCAACATTTGATGATTCTATTTTATTTATTAATTTGAGTGGGTCCACTGTTTTTGAATCTATTAACCCCATTGTGGGTTCATAAAGTATTTCATCAAATTTGCTGATACTATTTTCAAACATTCAATTTTTTTAAAAAAAAAAAATAAATTTTCGAGAATTTTATATGTTGCACAAAATAAAGGGAATTTGTCCGCTTTATTTTATGTTAAATTGAGAAAATTTGAAGAATTTTTTTTTTTTTTTGTAACAAGTTTTTTTTTTAAAAATCTTCCTTTTACATGTCGCTACCTAATGGGTCGTATGGCTTCACGGGCCATACTCTAACGGGCGATGCAGTTATCGCTTCCGCTTACAAAGAGTTTTTACAAAGAATTTTGAAACATAAATTTTGTATGCCACGCAGGACATTTAACATTATTTAAAAATTTTAAAAATATGATTTGTTGGGCGCTCTTTGTAGCGCTATCGGCCCTTTAACTCTTCAACTTGGTGGGGCGCCGGTGCTGGTTGCTGCACAGGCTGCTGGTGGGGCGCCGGTGCTGGTTGCTGCACAGGCTGCTGGTTTACGTCCTCGCCTCTTGGATGGGGCCAGAATCTCTTTATCTAATTGTAGTATGTTTCTTGGGCTCATCTGTGGACGGCTGCTTAATGGGGACTACCATTGCAGGTGTCTCCCCATCATCTTTGGTAACTTCCGATGGTGGTTTTGCTGGTTATTTTTTTTTTTTTTTTATTGTTTGGTAATTTTAAAGTAATTTCTCCATTGACCAATACATTATATACTACAACATATGTATATGTAAATATATTGCATTTATGTTTAGTATTTGGCTCATTCTGTGTGTGGGTTCATTTGTTTGGTGGAGATCCTTTATTTATTTCATTTATATTTTTTTTTTTATATATATATATAGTTGGTTTTTTTTTTTTTTTTTTGCCAGTTAATGCCAGTCTCTCCAAATGCCAGGTTTTTTTCACGTCCTGGTCACTGTTCCTTAGTGACCAACGTCACGGTCGCCATATGGTATTTTATGGGAAGAATTCTCCAGTAACATTCATGTATTCTTATCCGCCCAAATATCCGAAAAGAAGTCTTTGCCTTTTGAGTGTCTTTTATTGAATGAATCTTAAGTCTAATACAGTTCTTAACTCTAGCTAGGACCGCGTGACTGCGCTGCTAGTGAAGCCGGCAGAGGAGCGGTCAGCTTATGTATATACTTATGTATATGCTTATGTATATAAGAATATGCCGCCTCAGCGGGAGAGTGAGAATGTATCATATTGCTTGGGAAATGCATAGGTGGTCGCGCATGCTGTTTTCTGCGGACTCAGCAATATCCAGTGACATGCACTCAAGGCATGGCACTTGAATATTGTGTACATAAATATACATTGAATATGGTAACAAACTGTTACATTATATTATTTATGTTCCACTTCATATTATGACTGCAACATGCTACAATATATTTTGAAAATTGTATTTCGACCGAAGTAACTCCTATGGATTTGGTTACTTTTTGACTAATTCCTTGTATATTAATAACTTTATTGGTTCGGACGTTTTGAAAATTGTCGGAATTTTCTTTTTTGATTAGATATTTCCGCTCCTGTATCTATTAAAAATATTAATTTCTTTCCCGTTTCCACATTTATGAACTTAACAAACGTATTTTGATTAAAACTGATGGCGTGAATCTTGGTATTTTTTATTTCTGGGTATCTAAAGGTGCTTGGGGGTTTTCCGAAGAACCCTGTGCTAACCTGACGCTACTATTATAACCGTTTTGTCGGTTATTCCCTCGGTTACCTCTATTATTCCGGTAATTACCTCTGTTATTTCCTCTAGTGTTGTTTCTAGGTTGTTGATAGTATTGGCCATTATTTTGGTTATTATAATTATTATAAAACCGACCATTGCCTCTACCACGATAATTATATCTGTTATTATAATTACCGCGATTTCTCTGGGCATATAAAACCGTATTTTGGTTTACTCTTGACTCATTACTTTTTTGTAAGAATTTTCCGATAGCTTCGTCCATGGTTTTGAAATTGCCAGCGTCAAGTACATTTTTAATTCTGTTTTGATCGCAATTTTCAATCATGGCTTCTATAGCATCTTCTGTGCTATTCTTTAAAGCAATTGCAGCTGGTGTACCTTCGTCGATATATGCAGCTTGCAAGGATTTGCGTAGGCTATCTATTTCTGACGTAAATTTGTCAGCAGTTTTACCTCTTTGGACGGTATTCTTCAATTTGGCTTTTATGACTTTGGATGTTTCACCAATTACTACGCCTTGCAATTTTTGTATAATTGCTACAATTGAAGATTCCTGTTGGACTTCGTATAGTGTTGGGCCAATAATTTTTGATTTTATCACCTCAACTGCTATATTTTCGTAGTCTCCTTTCATCATGTCTACCAACTTCAAAGCCGTTATAAATCTTTGAAGTTGGCTTTTAGTGCCATTGAATTCAGGAATGGCCATGTTAATATCTTTCATGTATGACCTTTGGGCATTTAATTCTGCCATCCTGTCTTTTATCTCTATGACACTTGTATTGGACTCTAATTCTGAATTGTTGTCTTGTTCAGACAATGCTTCTATGTCCGGTAATATTAATAGTGGGGACAGTTAGATCGTTTAGATCTTTTCTTCTATTTCCTCCCTCGCTTGTTTCCGATTCTTCACCGTCTGGCTCTGTTTCTCTTTAGTGTCTATGCTCAGAGGTGAATTTAAGATTGTTGGTACATATATATCGAGATTATATTTAGTTTTTATTGAAATTAAATTTGCACGAAACCTGATCAATAGATTGGAAATCTTTGACCAGTTTGTTTTATCTATGTGCTCTCTATTATTATGTACTAATGTTCTTGCTTCATTAAAAGTATCAACAAGGATTTTTGCATGCCTATTTAGTGTGTCTTTTTGTATATTCCTATTCTGGGTGACGCATTTATAAGATTTTTTTAAAGGTATCTTTTATAGTTTGTATCTGGAACAGTAAGTGTTCCCATTCCATGCTTAAATAGCAAAATTTTCTTTGTATATAAAAATTTTTTTTTTTTTTTTATTCAATTTCTATCATATCCTCATCTGAGTCTTCGATATTAATAGTATAGTAGGTCCTCCCAGGTTCGATATTATTTTCAATATTAAGACAAGATATGTCTGTATGGTTTGATGGTCGTTTATTTAATCAATCTTAATTCTGTTACAATTGTTAACTATAGCTAAGACCGCGTAGCTGCGCTGCCAGTAAAGCAGGCAGAGGAGCGGTATGCTTATGTATATACTTATGTATGTATAAATGTCTAAATGTTTGCATAAGAATATGTATGTATATATGCCGCCGCAGCGGGAGAGTGAGGATGTATCGTATTACATATTGGGCCAAAGCGGCCGCGCGTGTTATATTTGTCGACTAAGCAATTGTCCAGCACCATGCACTCATGGGTGGTTACTTAAGAGGTCGATGCACTTAAATGCTGCGCGCATAAATAATATTAATATATAATAATAAATTAAATATATTAATATTTGTAATATTATTAATAGGACGTTTCAGAACATGCTACATCCCGCCCTTAAAAAAAAAAAATAACGTAACTATGTGGAGTTATTTTTCTAATTTTATATGTAAATATTTATTATATTTTTTGTTTTAATTATTTATTTATTTGAATGTTTGATTACTTGGTGTATGATAACAAAAATTTTTTTTATATATAGTATCATTAAATGTTGAAGATGTTAATTACTTTTCTCTTTGGAAAAAAAAAATTTTTTTTTTTTTTTGTTTGCTTTTTTTTTTTTTTTATATATATATATATATTAACCGACAAAGACTTTTAACCTATCTTTATGCACTAATTGCTTTTTATTCTTGCTATCTTTAATTAAAATGTTATCCCTATTGTCTATTGCTTCTATTTCATATGGGCCTAAATACTTAGGTTCTAGCTTATGGCCCGTCTCGTTTCTTAACAAGACTTTATTTCCTACTTCTAATTCAATATTATTTACTTTTTTATCGTAAAGCTCCTTATTCTTAGCTTTATGCTTTTCTAACATAACTCTTGCTCTTTTATATGCTATTTCGATTCTAAATTTTATTTCTTTAGAGTAGTCATCTAAATTGTATATAGGATCTATTCTATCTATTTTGTTGAAATGTATGAACTGATTTGGTAGTCTTCCAAATACTAGTTCGTATGGACAATATTCATGCACTGCCGAGGGTGTTGTATTGTAACAATAAGTGAAATATTGTATCCAAACATCCCAATCGGACTTATCTGCTGATATATATGAACGAATATATTCATTGAATGTTCTATGACTTCGTTCTATTGTCCCTAAAGTCTGATGGTGATATGCTGTAGATGTTATATTTTTAATTTTCATGTACTTGCATATATCTGTTATAATCTGGTTCTTGTACTCAGTTCCCATGTCCGTAATGAGTGTTTTCATTGGACCGTACTGTAGTATAAATTTTTCGAATATAGATTTAGCTACATTACTTGCACTCTTGGATGCAACTGGAATGGCTACTAAATATTTTGTTAGATCACATATCAATGTGACAATATATTCATTTCCATTATCTGATTTTGGTAGCGGACCTATTGTGTCCACTATCACTCTATCAAAAGCATTTGCTGGTGTTTCTGTTATTGTCATGGGGGTTTTTGTGTGTTTTGTAGTTTTTAATACCTGGCATTTATGACATCTTCTTATGTAATCTTTGATATGGCGTCCCATATTTTTCCAATAGTAGTGTCTTTTGATTTTTGCTAGCGTTCTGGTAATGCCTGTATGACCTCCTTGAATTGGATCATCATGGTATGTAGACAGTATTGCTTCTCTTTCTTTTTCATTTTCTATTAGGGTCACCGGCTGGAGTAGCGCTACTCTTAATGTTTTCAATATAATATTGCCCATATTTCTAAAAGTATCTATTGAAATAATTTCAAAGATCTTTTCGCTCGGTGCCACTTTGAGTTGGCTGATTTCAAGTATACCGGCTTGCATTTCAAGCCTTTGGAAGAACTGACCTAAGTCGAGAATTCCATTGGTGTACAAATCGCTAACATCAATTCTTGCTATAACTTTCTTTCCATGTTTCCAATGAACATTTATATGCTGTTATTCGCAAGGTCACTACTTTTCGTACCTCGTCGTTCTTGACGACTTCGTATACGCTGGGCCTAGAAGCATTTTGAAATTTTTGCCTTGGTAAAAATTCTTCCTTATTAACTGCGCAGTTTTTCTGTCTACTTTGTTGCCTGGTAGTGACTTTCAGGACTTTTATATTCATATCTTTTAACTCGGATATAGTTATCCGTGATAGGGCGTCTGCCACAAAATTATCTTTACCCCTCAAATACTCTACCGTGAAATCATACTCTTCCAATTCTAAACGCATGCGTGTTAATTTTGAACTTGGGTTGACCATGGAGAATAAATATGTTAATGGTCTATGGTCTGTTCGCACTGTGAAATGTTTGCCATATATGTATGGTCGAAAATATGTTATTGCCCAATGTATTGCTGCTAGCTCTTGTTCTGTAGTACTCTTGTTGCTTTCACCTTTAGTGAATGCTCTTGATGCATATGCAACTGGAAGTTGGAGTCCATTATAGTTTTGAGTTAAAACTGCTCCACATGCTTGTTTGCTTGCATCTGTGATTATGCAAAATTCTTTGCTAAAATCTGGATACTGCAATATGTTGGGTTGAACGAGCTTGTCTTTTAGGTATTGGAATGCGTTTTCGCATTCTGCTGTCCATTCGAATGGAACATTCTTTTTACATAATCTTGTTATGTGCCGTGAATATTCGGCGAAATTTTGTATGAAACGTCTATAGTAATTGCAAAATGCAACGAAACGTCTAGCACTATCTGCATCATGTGGGACTGGATAATTCTTGATGACGTCAAATTTTTTATCATCTGGCAAGATTCCTTTGTCTGTGCATTTGTGACCTAGGAATGTCACTTCATGCATAAAAAATGAGCATTTTTCTGGATGCAGTTTTAGATTGTTTTTTCTGCAAAGTTCAAAAACATCTATTAAATTTTTAATCATATGCTGTTCAGAACAACCAATAACAATTATTTTAATAAAATACTTATAAGCAAAGAAGGAGACCCAGAATATTTAGGACCATATATAGTAAAGAAAATAGAGGATAATGATAACATTTTTATTAAAGATAGTAAAAAATAAGAAACACAAAGTACATAGGAATAGATTAAAAAATATATATTCAATAAAACATTTAATGAAAATAAGAAGAAAAATAATTAAATAAATAAAGAAAATTGTAGTTCTTCTAAGAGAGTTACAGTGAATTATTACGTAACTTTAAATATATTAAAAATAAAATTCGTCAATGAACACAAATATTTTACAAAAATAGAAATAACACATTTTTAATACATTTTAAGTGCACTTAAAAAATACAATATATTAATACTTACTCTAAATGACTTCATGTATTACGTCATTTCTTTAAAACGGACGTGAGGTGTAGCAGATCTACCCTACTATCATATTAATTTAAAGGGTATAACATTCAATAATAAATAAATACAAATATACAAATACCCAAAGTACTTTAAAAGACCAAACAGAAATACATAAACACTTCCAGCACATCGCATAAGTAATACGATCTACCGCTTATATACAGCCGATCGCAGCGCTAAGAAAATGCTGAGCATGCACTTTGCAGCTCAAGTGGTCAAACCCAAACATAACATAACATATGCATGCCTTCTGCATACATATATATATATATATACACATATATATGTAGATATAAGAACCCAATGTATTAGACTTAAGCCGAACGAAATGGAAATGAATAAAATCAGATAAAAATGCACAGCCAACATGAGCAAAAGCTCTGGCAGCAAATTTAAACCTTTTTTATTTCAACTAAAATATATTACAATTACAACCCAAAGGTAAATATATATCTTTTAAGTTTTATAACAATTTAAAATTTTAAATTTGCATAATTTTATTTTCCAGTTATTTCGGCCCTTCTATCAATCTTCAGATCTTTGATCCGCTTCAGCGTATACTTGAAACATTTCCACTCGAAGATTCACTAGCTACAACTATGTCCATGAAATCGAGAGGTATTCCTTATGGTAAGCTTAGTTTAGATTTTAATTTTATCCAGGGACAAATATCAAATATATAAGCTGTATGTACAATATCGAAATGCTTGTACTATATTTCAGAAAATGCAAATTAAAGTAAAATCTAAAAC
>JAECWJ010000619.1:0-23517 GCA_018150375.1 Drosophila sturtevanti
TCTGCCCGAATAGCTGACCAAAAATCATTTTTTTCACTATCGCGTTGGCGAAAAGTAAATAATGAAATCGACAGATAATACTTCAGAACTTATGGATCCAAAATATTTTTGAAATCGGATAAGAATTGTGGGTGCTACATCGTCTCAAAGTGGAGACATTTTTCATGTCTTAAAAAAAATGTGCAATTTTTATGAAAACTTGCAACTTTGAAACGGGATGTTGGCCGAATGAAGCAATTTATCTTAAATATTTTTTATTTTATTTGAAAAGTAGATCAATTTTTAGTTATGTGTAGTAAAAAATTTAAATAAATTTTAAATATTGAGTAAATTGGAGATGTTTAAAAAAAACATTAAATTATCGCATTTTTTAAACTTTGGTGGAGATGAATCAACAGAGATGCACCGAGATGCACGATGAAATTATATACACGTGATAGAGGGAATATTCACCTTTCAGACCTATATAGTGTAGTCTTGCGCTTTTTTGCGGAAATTTGTCAAAAATCGCGAAAACCAATGCAACCTCGCGTAAAAAACGCGTTCCAGGCACAAGAGCGCATGCAAATTTACCAGTAGCATGTGTGTAAAATGAAAATGAGCCATCAATAAAAAATAACCTAAAAAAAATCATAAAAAAATTTTTTTTTTTTTTTGCAATTTTAATAATAAACTAGAAAGATGGACTAACTTCGGCCGTGCCGAAGTTCGTATACCCTTGCAGATTTTCTCTATATAATTCACCAGAAGCATTATTGTAAATTAAACATACCAAATTTACAAATTCAATATTTTGAGCTTGAGGAAAAAAATTTTTCATACAAAATTTTTTTTGTACCGATTGTTCCTATAGCAGCTATATGATATAGCCAACCGATTATGATCAAACTTGGTTGAAGTATATTAAACTCATAAATATCAAATTTCGTGGCATTCGGTTGAAAAACAACAGAGTTATTGAGGATAAGCCTTATTCATGACCGATCGGTCCTATGGGAGCTATATGATATAGTCGTCCGATTCTGATCAAACTTGGTTGAAGTATCAAGAAGCATATTAAACTCATAAATATCAAATTTCGTGGCATTCGGTTGAAAAACAACAGAGTTATTGAGGATAAGCCTTATTCATGACCGATCGGTCCTATGGGAGCTATATGATATAGTCGTCCGATTCTGATCAAACTTGGTTGAAGTATCAAGAAGCATATTAAACTCATAAATATCAAATTTCGTGGCATTCGGTTGAAAAACAACAGTTATTGAGGATAATCCTTATTTATGACCGATCGTTCCTATGAGAGCTATATGATATAGTCGTCCGATTCTGATCAAACTTTGGTTAAAGTATCAAGAAGCATATTAAACTCATAAATATCAAATTTCGTGGCATTCGGTTGAAAAACAACAGAGTTATTGAGGATAAAGCTTATTCCTGACCGATCGTTCCTATGGGAGCTATATGATATAGTCGTCCGATCGGGATGATTCCGAGATATACAATGCCTGCAGCAAAAGGAGCCTATGCTGAAAATCTCAGCTCTGTAGGTCTCTTATGGTCTCGGAGGAGAAGCTGTTGATCCAGACAGACGGACAGACGGACAGACGGACAGACGGACATGGTCATATCGACTCGGCTATTCATGCTGATCAAGAATATATATACTTTATATAGTCGGAGATGCTTCCTTCTGTGCGTTGCAAACTTCTGACCAAAATTAATATACCCTCTGCAAGGGTATAATTAAAAGAAAATATTAAAAAATCTGTTTTAATCATTAAAATTAAAAAACAAAGTTCATTTGTGATCAAAAATGCGTTTTTTTAAGCGAATTATAGGGGTAAAATATGCCTAGAAATATTTTCCAACTTTGAATATCAAGGTAACCCGCGCACGCGGCACCTTCGGCAACAATTTAAAAGCTTAAGGAATTAGCTATCAACTGCTTTTTAAATTTTGAAAATCGCTTCACTACTTTAGAAGATATGATTTTTGACAAGCGAAATGCGCGATGGCCCCATCGTCGATGTGCGTCGTGAATGCGTTCCACTGTGACTTACCAACTTTAGCAACCTTCCAACACGAACTCGTGTCTCTTTTCCCTGCAACTAAATTCTGGCATTGCAAGAAGATAGTGGTAGATATCACAAATAAAAATGAACAAATTGAGATAATTAATGCTGAACACAACCGTGCACATAGAGCTGCACAGGAAAATATTAAGCAGATACTTAGGGACTACTATTTTCCGAAAATGGCTAAGTTAGCTAATGAAGTAGTACTAAATTGCAAGGTGTGCATTACTGCCAAATATAATCGGCATCCCAAAAAACAAGAAATCGGGGAGACACCAATACCATCGCATAGCGGGGAAATTTTACACATCGACATATTTTCCACTGACCAAAAACTATTCCTGACATGTGTAGATAAGTTTTCTAAATTCGCTATTGTCCAACCTTTGGCATCCAGATCAATTACCGACGTTATGAACCCCATCTTACTAATCATAAATATTTTCTCAAATACCAAGATAATTTACTGTGACAACGAACCATCATTTAAGTCCGAAACAATCACCGCACTTTTAAAAAATCAGTTCAACATTGACATGGTCAACGCGCCCCCGTTGCATAGCTGCTCTAATGGGCAAGTTGAGCGTTTCCACAGCACATTAGTAGAAATTGCTAGGTGTCTCAAAATTGACAAAAAAATCAGCGATACAAGTCAGGCAATTATGAGAGCAACCGTCGAGTATAACAAAACCATTCATTCAGTGACAGGACAAAAACCAATCGACATATTACACGCAGTCCCAAAAGAATTTAGGGAAAAAATAAAGAATAAAATAAAAAAGACGCAGCAAGATTCGCTAGCCAGGAACAACCCCAACAGGCAGAATAGGGTGTTTGATGTAGGAGAAAAGGTGTACCTCAAAAATAACAGAAGACTGGGCAACAAGTTATCCCCACTATGTACGGAAGGTATCATTCAAGCTGACCTAGGAACGTCAGTTCTTATTAAGGGGAGGGTGGTCCATAAGGACAATTTGAGGTAGACCTAAGCTATAACATAAAAATACTTGCAGATAGTACTACATCAATTCCACTTCACACAGGTTCATCGGGATAATATTCATACTCGTTGCCGCAACTCAGGCTCGCATCACCGACTTCTCACACGCGAATTACATTCCAATTTTAGACGGCGACGTTCTAGTGTGGGAACAGCGTAACTACATAAGACACTTGTCGAACTTATCCAATTTCGCAACAATCATAAAAGACACAGTAAGACTAGCAGAACTCTTTCCACAATCGCATATGCGAAAACTATTAGATGTAGATATAGAACACATCAGAAATAACTTAGCGAGTTTAACGGTTCACCATAGATTAGCCCGAAGTTTAGATTTCATAGGGTCCGCGCTTAAAATAGTGGCGGGCACTCCCGATGCATCTGATCTAGACAAAATTAAATTCACAGAGGCCCAGCTCATAGAATCAAATAATAAGCAGGTGATGGTGATCACCGAAACACAGAAACAAATAAACCTATTAACAGACACAGTCAATAAATTAATTAAAGAAAAGAAGGGCGAGTTTGTTGATACGCCCCATTTGTATGAAACCTTACTTGCACGTAATAGAATGATAATTTCCGAAATCCAAAATCTCATGTTGACAATTACACTCGCTAAATCTAATATAATAAATCCAACAATATTTGACCACGACAATCTAAAAACTATCTTCGCCGAACATCTCACAGAGGTCCCAATAATAAGTTTAATGAGTGTATCTAATATCAAAATATTTCAGTCAGATAGCGTAATTCATATAATTGTTGAATACCCAAAAGTAGAAACTATTTGCAAGGAGGTTATGTTATTTCCTGTAGCCCATAATAACACCATTTTACAATTGCATGATAATGTGGTAGCCGAGTGCGCCGGTGGAGTACAACCATTAGTAGATTGTGCCACGACCAATTATGCGATCTTTTGCAGAAAGTCATTGCACGATACCTGCGCCAGCGGGAGTACACTCGGGAGGATCAGCATGTGTCACACACAACCCAGCCACCTAGAACCAGTCACGGTCGTGTATGAGGGTACTGTCATCATCAACGATCTGCCAGCAAGCGTCAGAGTGGACGACGGCCCACAATTACCACCAAGGGCACATGCCTCGTCACGTTTGAACGAGAGGCAACCGTAAATGAGACCATCTTTATCAACTACAACCGAGTCATAAAAAAGGGGCCCGGCATTGTGGCCTCTCCGCTCCTGAATATTACCGGGCACGACCAAGTACTCAGCCTACCACTGCTCAAGAGAATGAATGAGCATAGTCTGGACATAATTAGGCAGCTAAAAGACGACGTGACCTCGGGAGGAGCAACCAATGTGTGGCTCATAACTGAGCCTTTGCATGATAATTATTTGCTTACGATAAGTCTTTGTATTTCTTTTATATTCCATTCTTGCTGTAGCTTAAGACTTATTTTAATGATATAAATTCAGTTCTGTATTAACAGTTGAACAGTTCAATTCAATAATAAATACCTTGCTCCGGCTACGCCGCAAAACCTGAGTTTATCTGCTAAGCTAACGCTAGCAACCAAACTATATTTTAACCGCTAAGCTAACGCTAGCGACTTCGAACACCTGACCGTTCCAAGTGAAGACAGCTGCGACCCATCAGAAATCGGGCACGGCATCGAACTCTTTTAATTTGCATACATATAAACAGAAAAAGAACATTCGCACAGGCATATGTACATGCGGTTTACACATACATATGTATGTATATACATACATACATACTTAATATATTAGCAGATGCCCACTGCCCAAGCAGAAGAATCAGTGCATTTCTTGATTCTTCGTATTTTTGTTTTCACGCATATTCGCAAGGCATAAAACGTTTTACAGCTACCAAATGCCTGGAGAGCTGGAATTTTACAAAGAGAACGCTGTGGCGGTGTCAATAGAGCTGACGGAAACCAATTTCTAAGTGTGGAAAAAAAAGGGAATTTGATGACGTTGAATTGGAAGTGCGGCTGGGCCGAACTTACGACTTGATTTCGGTTTGGCTCAAACTAATTTTTAAAAATTAGATTTACTTTAACTGGCCATGGATGATCGAATGAATTTTTTAAATACTCCTCGGGAATTTAAAAGTAGATTATCTTGTGAATTAATGGGAGCCCGAAAATTCAGCGGTACCAATTCGACGACTATGCCTCAGAACCCGCAGGAAATCATGAATTCGTTTTTTACTCAAATCAACTTATCACGATTGGCAGATTTTCAGCTGCTAAAATTTAATGGCAACTATATACATAGGCCTGAATTATATTCATTGTTCAACAGCATAGTGGACAAAGATTGTCGGATAACTGAAATTGAAAAGTTTCAACATTTCCGCGGCATTCGCTCACTCGAACTTTCCGAAGAGAATTATAACACTGGTATTTTATTTATGTTTACTTCGATGATTGTCATTTATTTTATAGATTATTTTTAAAACGACACCAATACCACGTCTACGAATAAAGAGAATCAAAAAGGGAGAGACAGAGATCGATTTCCAATGTGATCAGACATACTCATATAAGAAATACTTCAATAGTGTTAAATAATGTTTTTATTTGGATAAGGTATTTCAACACACCCCACAGTGGACGGTCTCTACCAATCTGGCACACAATAAGTCCAAAAATAAATTTTGGAATTAGTTTGATATTTTTTCGAATTTCGTTAATAAACATCCCAATGATATTTATACAGATTTTTATATATTTTTGTTATCAATATGCACGGAATTTTGAGACTGCAAACTTGCGATATTTTTCTGCCCATACCAAGAAATATTTTCGCGCTTTTTTGATCAAGTTTGGTTTGGCTGTGCAAAAAGTACAGATTTTCGATTTAATAATAAGTTATTGTTTACATTGAATGTTAGTGGTAAGTATTTAATTAAAAATATGTTTTTTGTGACCTGTCTTTATATGTGTCAGTTATAAATCGTTGTACAATAGTGCACGTCAAATTGGGTGTTATTTTAATTAAACTTGAGATTTCGTGGAGTAGAACTAAAAAGTCCCAACAGTTCCCGCCTTAAAATTTAATATGTTTATTAGAATGGTCTATTGTGAATCGTCCAGTTAGCTGCGACCACTTGCTCCCTTATTGTATATTTCAGTTTTAAGGTTCAATGTCAGTCACGAAGAATGCACTTTTTTCTGTGTGGCACAGCGAAACACTGCTGAAGCAAAGAGTTAAAGCTATGAAAAATTACCTTTTTTTTTGATGTTGTATAAACTTTTTTTATTTTTTAATGTTTAAACATATGAATAATAAGTAATGAGTACACCATTTTGTTTGAAAATCATTAAATAATATAACAACAAAACAAAAATTTAAAAAAAAAAATTTTTTTTTAAATTTAAATAAAATATTTTTAATTTTAAATTAAAAATGATTTTTTTTTGTTTTAAAAATGTTGGATAATTTATACAAATTTAACAAATAGTTTTACTCTTTCGGTTCTAAAGTTATTAATTATTGTGTGCCAGATTGGGAAAACTGTCCACTGTGCGCCCCCTCAAAAATAGCATTATCATTAAATTTACAAACAAAAAACCAGTATTCAGTTATTAAGCTATATACCGAAGTGAAATCGTTTAAGTTATATTTTTTGTTTTGTGATTCATACACATACAAATATAATTTTGATACATAAAAAACATGTAAACGGTTCATACGGTGTAGGCTGAATATTGCGACGGTGGAAAAAGGTGGGGGAGGGGCTGGCCCCTCTTTTTCTAATACGAGGAAAGACTCGATGTCGGACAAGGAGATAAGGAAAGAGTTTTCCAAATCGAAGGTCAACTGCCAGTAAACTTCTCTTTCCAATTTCTAGCCCAAAAGTAGTTGAGGAGGAGGTTTCCAATAACAATTGCATCCATACACATAAACATTTATTTATTATTAACAAATAAACGCTTCTTTATTGCGTTAAATTATTTAAATTTTGCGTTACTAATAAAGTGAATCTTAATATTCCAATTTTTAGTAAATTTTCAATAATTATTTGTCAGCGTTTGGTAGTAAGCTAAAATTTCTTTTTTTTTTTGCCAAGGCCAAAAACACCTTTCTCCGCCCTTTTTTATAATAAAATAAGGCTAAAAAATTGGAGCTCAACTATTTTTTTTTTTATTTAATTTTTTACTTTATTAGGTAAATGCACAAAAAACCAAAACAAAGCAAAAAAAAAAAAAAAAACAATGGACATAAGCTCAAAAAAAAAAAAAAAAAAGAAAAAAAAATAATCAAAAATATATATATAAGTGCAGTAATAGGATCTGTCACTTATGCGGACTGACCGCAGCGTGGGAACGCTAGCGTAAGCACTTTTGAGTATGTACCGTCTGTACATATAAGTACATATGCATATATATACATACATACTACGCTCTCTCGTTCTGCTGCCTTCAGCGGCAGAACTTATATACTTTAATTCTTAAGGCATATTCTTATATACATAAGCATATACATAAGCATACCGCTCCTCTGCCGGCTTCACTGGCAGCGCAGCTACGCGGTCTTAGCTAGAGTTAAGAATTGTAACAGAATTAAGATTGATTAAATAAATGACCATCAAACCATACAGACATATCGTGTCTTCAAAAATAATATTGAAAATACTATCAACCTTGGGAGAACCTATTACATGGCGACCGTGACATTGGTCACAAAGGAATAGTGACCAGGACCATAATTAACCTGGAAGGAAAAAGGAGTAGAGGAAAAAGAAAGCAAGATGATGCTTTAAAAAAACCAAAAAGGAAAAACAGTTTTTCAATCATTTACGCAAAGTTACACACGATTGGAAAGAAGAAAATGAATGCTGATAAAAATCATTAAAAAATAAAGAAGGAACTGCTCCAGCTTACCTCCTCCAATTACCTAAAAAAAAAAATTGAAACCAGCAAACAACCAGCCAATCAACCAACAAAATCCTTTCTACATCTTCCCCCGTCTCGTTCTATCTCGGAAACCTCCAGCTATATCTAATGTCCAAAAAAAAAAAAAAGGGAGTTAAAGCGGGGAGACAAGAACCATTCGCAGTGACCAATAGAAAACGCTTACACATGGATTTGTATATATATATGCAGAAATCGAGAAAAATCAATTAATTTATAAGAAAAAAATTGGTTAATTTCTCGAGTAAAAAGGAGAAGATGACAACAAATTGTGAGCCTTGTGGCAACGCTATATGCAACTGCAATAGCTTTGAAAAAAATAATAAATAAATAAACTTACAAAAGAAAGAAGAACTGGAGGTACGACCACAAACGAAATATCTAAATACAAATAATACGAGAGACATTTAAATGTTATTGTTGTTAAATTATATCAAACAAGTTTAAGTGAAAGAAATTAAACACAACAACACAACAAAAATTTCCTTTTTACACGATGTCAACCGAGAAGTTCAGGTTCCTGAACTCTGCTCCTATTGAGCAAAGGGACGCACCGACTCTCAAGGAGGCGCTAGAGGTGTGTCCAAACGATGGACCAAGACCGCTGACGATAGAAGAATATCGGCAGCGGCAAAACAAAAGCCAAACCAAGAAGAAGAGAAATAAGGGAGGAAAGCTGGCCAATCTAATGAGGGCCAGACGACTGGAGCTGGACCTTATGGAGAAAGCAAAAACAACGGAGGAAAAGGAGCAGATCGGGAGACGACTGGACAAGATAAACGGAGAATTCCGCAAAAGAGCGGAAAAACGCAAGCAGGCCGCGAATACGCATAGGCCTACTTGCCATTAATTTTAAAATATCTTTAAAAAAAAAAACTCAACCAGAGGCGAATACGCCGGTTGAAAAACTACTAACAAACAAAAAATAGGCTTTATACTAACAAATGTGGTTGGAGAATTTTTTTTTTCTTTTTAATAAATTAATATAAATGAAATGTATACCTGAATTGTGAGCCAACCACATTCCTCTAAGACACTAACTTTTCCACGTCTCTGGCGCTTAGTTTTCAACTAAGCCGCATTTAAAAATTGATTTCCTTAAAGTATTTTTATCACGAACTAGGTAAACGTTCAAATTTAAAAGAATCAATACAATGAAAATTTTTACCTTTCTAAAATTTTAATTTCTTTTTTTTTTCTCCCATTAATGCATTAATTTTCGAACAAAATTCAAAAAAAAAATTTTTTAAAGCATACAGGTTACACAATAAATGTGTAGAATAAACATACATAAGGACAGTTTTAAAAAATCAAAAAAAAATAAAATACAAAAAAATATATTTCATTTTTTATTAAAGAACAAAAATGAAGAAAATTTTAAATTGAAAGCAGAAATTAATTCTGATTTAGAAAACAAATGAAATGACTGTTTAAACGTTTATACAATGAAACTTGCTAAGTCTCTTGAAGAAGCCTATATAAATGATGGCTTATCACCAGATTTGGCATCCAAATACAGCACATCGCAAGCTGTAAAGGCAATGACACAAAACTGCACTATCAGTAAAGTAAAACTTATTATGCAGGCAGGCACATTCAGCAATATGAATGATGCCATTACCAAATTTATCAACAGTTGCACAGAGGCAACTAGCAAGGCTAACTCTGTCCGACATTTTACATCAGGCAGATATGACAATGGGGTCCGAGAAAATTACCGAGGAAGAGGTTATTTAAACAAAAAATTTTAATCTCAATATTTTGTAAAATTCATGATCAATGCTACAAACCTTAAGATTTCACTTTTCCAAATTAATTCAATGTCAAATTCAATCAATACACAATCTCAGGAGAATTCAATATAGTAGATACAAAATTAGCAATACTTTGAAATGAAATTATAGACATTGATTTAAAATGAAAAAAAAACCCCCATAAAAAATTAATTAAATACAACGAAACAATTTTGTGGCAGATGCCCTATCACGGATATCAATATCCGAAATATCCAAACAGACATACAAAATAAAGTCCTGAAAGTCACTACCAGGCAACAGTATAGACAGTAAAACCTGCGCAGGAAATATACAAGTAGATTTGCTTATGCAAACACTTATCGACGCTTCTAAGCCCAACTTATAAATCATTTATAAGGACGAATTAAGTAAAGTAGTGACCTTGCATATAATAAACAATACATGTTCTTAGGAACATGGAAATAAAGTTATAGCAAGAATTGATGTTAGCGATTTGTACACCAATGGGAAACTTGACTTAGGTCAGTTCTTCCAAAGGCTTGAAATACAAGCCGGTATACTTGAAATCAGCCAACTCAAGTGGCACCGTGCAAAAAGATCTTTGAATTAATTTCAATTGAATCTTTTAATAATAATATGGGCAATAAAATTATGAATATATATATTAAGAGTAGCGCTACTCAGGCCGGTGACCCTAATACAAAATGTAAAAGATCAAGAAGCGATACTGTCTACATTATATAACAATGAAATACAAGGAGGTCATAATGGCATTACAAAAACTTTGGCCAAAGTAAACGATATTATTATTATTATTATTTGAAAAAAAAAATATGACATGTCATCCCAATATAATTAATAAATGTCAAAAATGCCTAAAATATAAAACAACAAAACATACTGATACCCCTATGACAAAACTGGAACATCTATACATGCTTTCGATAAGGTAATTGTGGATACAATTGGTCCACTACCTAATCCGAATTTTGAGAACTTTATTCTGAAGTACGGTCCAATGAAGACGTTCATTACGGACATGGAAACAGAATATAAAAATCCATAACTAACGACTCGTGCAAATAGCTAAAGGTAGACAACATAACGTCTACTGCACACCACCACCGGACATTATACTGAAGATTACATTAAGGAAGTAAAGTTTAGTCTAGAAGTAGCTTATAATACCAATATTATGACAATAATGCATCAGGCATAAGCATAGATATAGGAGATCCCGTACCATTAAGAAATGAAGTAGGATACAAGTTAGATCCCACATATATAGGACCATTTAAGTTCATAGGAATAGACAATAGAGATAATATTACAATTAGGAATAAAGATAGCAAAAATAAAAAAACAGATAGTACATAAAGATAGGTTAAAATTTTTTTACCTAATATACCCGAAACTAAAAGAAAGAGTTAACGAATCAGAATATATATAAAAAAAAAATACATATAACAACGAAATTTCCTTTCATTTATTCATTTCACAATAAAAAAAAAAAAAACGAAAGTAAAAAAAAAAAACAAAGAGAAAAATTTTCATTTATAATAAATTTTCTATATAATAATAAGCTAAATTAAAATGAAAACAAGATAAAAAAAATTTTTATTTTAATTCGTGATAAAGATAATAAAGAACACAATTTTTATATAAAAGACGTAAAAAAAAAAAATAAAGTTTAATAAAAAAACCCACAACTAAATAACTTATAAACTAACATATACAAAAAAAAATAAAAGTACAAAAAAAACTACAATATATATACTTTATATAGTGTACTAACGTTTAACTATAACAAAATTATATAATAACTACATAATATTATTACGTTATTTCTCTAAAAAGGGAGGTGTAGTATGTTGTATGCCAAATGAGCATATGCCCACAGCATTGTAGAGTATACAATGTAACCAGTGGTCATATGCTCAACACAAAGTAAAGAAGTACAAATAATCAAAATATATATATAAGTGCAGTAATAGGATCCGTCACTTATGCGGACTGACCGCAGCGTGGGAACGCTAGCGTAAGCACTTTTGAGTATGTACCGTCTGTACATATAAGTACATATGCATATATATACATACATACTACGCTCTCTCGTTCTGCTGCCTTCAGCGGCAGAACTTATATACTTTAATTCTTAAGGCATATTCTTATATACATAAGCATATACATAAGCATACCGCTCCTCCGCCGGCTTCACTGGCAGCGCAGCTACGCGGTCTTAGCTAGAGTTAAGAATTGTAACAGAATTAAGATTGATTAAATAAATGACCATCAAACCATACAGACATATCGTGTCTTCAAAAATAATATTGAAAATACTATCCCTTGGGGGCCTTTTAATACCCTTTATTTTAAAATAATTTACCCAAATTGGGGAAAAAAAAAAAATCCCCCAAAAAAATTTTTAAGCCCAAAAGAATTAAAAAAAATTTTTTTAATTTTTTTAAAAAAAAAAAAAAAAAAAAAAAAAAAAACAATAATAAAAAAAAGGCAAACCCCCCCCCCCCACCAAAAAAAAAAAAAAAAAAAAAAAAAAAAAAAAAAAAAAAAATGTTTATAAAAAAAAAAAAAAAAAAAAAAAAAAAAAAAAATAAAAAAAAAAAAAAAAATAAAAAATCAGTGCATTTCTTGATTCTTCGTATTTTTGTTTTCACGCATGCTCGCAAAGCATAAAACGTTTTACAGCTACCAAATGCCTGGAGAGCAGGAATTTTACAAAGAGAACGCTGTGGCGGTGTCAATAGAGCTGACGGAAACCAATTTCTAAGTGTGGAAAAAAAAAGGGAATTTGATGACGTTGAATTGAGGGGGGGGCGGGGCGAACACAACAATTCATTTTGTCGGTTGGGAAAAAAAAAATTTTAAAAAATAAAATTAATTTAAACCATGGATGATCGAATGAATTTTTTAAATACTCCTCGGGAATTTAAAAGTAGATTATCTTGTGAATTAATGGGAGCCCGAAAATTCAGCGGTACCAATTCCACGACTATGCCTCAGAACCCGCAGGAAATCATGAATTCGTTTTTTACTCAAATCAACTTATCACGATTAGCAGATTTTCAGCTGCTAAAATTTAATGGCAACTATATACATAGGCCTGAATTATATTCATTGTTCAACAGCATAGTGGACAAAGATTGTCGGATAACTGAAATTGAAAAGTTTCAACATTTCCGCGGCATTCGCTCACTCGAACTTTCCGAAGAGAATTATAACACTGGTATTTTATTTATGTTTACTTCGATGATTGTCTTTTATTTTATAGATTTTTTTTAAACGCCACCAATACCACGTCTACGAATAAAGAGAATCAAAAAGGGAGAGACAGAGATCAATTTCCAATGTGATCAGACATACTCATATAAGAAATACTTCAATACTGTTAAATAATGTTTTTATTTGGATAAGGTATTTCAACACGGCCCCCTCAAAAATAGCATTATCATTAAATTTACAAACAAAAAACCAGTATTCAGTTATTAAGCTATATACCGAAGTGAAATCGTTTAAGTTATATTTTTTGTTTTGTGATTCATACACATACAAATATAATTTTGATACATAAAAAACATGTAAACGGTTCATACGGTGTAGGCTGAATATTGCGACGGTGGAAAAAAGGGGGGGGGCCCCTCTTTTTCTAATACGAGGAAAGACTCGATGTCGGACAAGGAGATAAGGAAAGTGAATTCCAAATCGAAGGTCAACTGCCAGTAAACTTCTCTTTCCAATTTCTAGCCCAAAAAGTAGTTGAGTAGTAGTTTACAATAACAATTGCATGCATATACACATAAACATTTATTTATTATTAACAAATGAACGCTTCTTTATTGCGTTAAATTATTTAAATTTTTGCGTTACTAATAAGTGAATCTTAACATTCCAATTTTGTAGTAAATTAATATCATAAAATTATTTGTCAGCGTTTGGTAGTAAGTTAAAATTTCTTTTCTTGTTGCCAAGCGCAAAAATTCGCTTTTGCCGCCCTTTGTTACCTCCTTACTCACAATTGGGTACATACTTACTAATCGGAGCAGAACTCTTCGTGTTGTTAATTTATTTTTAACCTATTAATTAAAAATTATTCAGCCGGCCGATTGGGGATAAGCGAAAATCTCTACATACAATTTTAAGAGCCGGACGTGATTCAAGTCAATTTTTTGTTAATTTTATTGCAAATCGTAGCAATATCAAATACATCATCACTCGGTTGCAAAGTGATGCATACGCCCACATGCATACATATAAACAGAAAAAGAATATTCGCACAGGCATATGTACATGCGGTTTACACATACATATGTATGTATATACATACATACGCACTTAATATATTAGCAGCTGTCCACTGCCCAAGCAGAGTGCAAGAATCAGTGCATTTCTTGATTCTTCGTATTTTTGTTTTCACGCATGTTCGCAAAGCATAAAACGTTTTACAGCTACCAAATGCCTGGAGAGCAGGAATTTTACAAAGAGAACGCTGTGGCGGTGTCAATAGAGCTGACGGAACCCAATTTCTAATTGTGGAAAAAAATAGAGAATTTGATGACGTTGCATTGGAAATGCGGCTGGACCGAACTTACGACTTGATTTCGATTTGGCTCAAACTAATTTTAAAAAGTTGGATTTACTTCAACTGGCCATGGATGATCGCATGAATTTTTTTAATACTCCTCGGGAATTTAAAAACAGATTATCTTGTGAATTATGCCTCAGAATCCGTAGAAAATCATGAATTTGTTTCTTACTGATTTCAACTTATCACGATTGGCAGATTTTCAGCTGCTAAAGTTTAATGGCAACTGTATACATAGGCCAGAATTATATTCAATGTTCAACAGCATAGTGGACAAAGATCGTCGGATACCTGCAATTGAAAAGTTTCAACATTTCCGCGGCATTCGCTCACTCGAACTTTCCGAAGAGAATTATAACACTGGTATTTTATTTATGTTTACTTCGATGATTGTCTTTTATTTTATAGATTTTTTTTTTAAGCCACCAATACCACGTCTACGAATAAAGAGAATCAAAAAGGGAGAGACAGAGATCAATTTCCAATGTGATCAGACATACTCATATAAGAAATACTCCAATAGTGTTAAATAATGTTTTTATTTGGATAAGGTATTTCAACACGGCCCCCTCAAAAATAGCATTATCATTAAATTTACAAACAAAAAACCAGTATTCAGTTATTAAGCTATATACCGAAGTGAAATCGTTTAAGTTATATTTTTTTGTTTTGTGATTCATACACATACAAATATAATTTTGATACAATAAAAACATGTAAACGGTTCATACGGTGTAGGCTGAATATTGCGACGGTGGAAGAGGGGTGGGGGAGGGGGGGCCTCTCTTTTTTATATACGAGGAAAGACTCGATGTCGGACAAGGAGATAAGGAAAGTGAATTCCAAATCGAAGGTCAACTGCCAGTAAACTTCTCTTTCCAATTTCTAGCCCAAAAAGTAGTTGAGTAGTAGTTTACAATAACAATTGCATGCATATACACATAAACATTTATTTATTATTAACAAATGAACGCTTCTTTATTGCGTTAAATTATTTAAATTTTTGCGTTACTAATAAGTGAATCTTAACATTCCAATTTTGTAGTAAATTAATATCATAAAATTATTTGTCAGCGTTTGGTAGTAAGTTAAAATTTCTTTTCTTGTTGCCAAGCGCAAAAAATTCGCTTTTGCCGCCCTTTGTTACCTCCTTACTCACAATTGGGTACATACTTACTAATCGAAGCGGAACTCTTCGTGTTGCTAATTTCTTTTTAACCTATTAATTAAAAATTATTCAGCCGGCCAATTGGGGATAAGCGAAGATCTCCACATACAATTTTAAGAGCCCGACGTGATTCAAGTCAATTTTTTGTTAATTTTATTGCAAATCGTAGCAATATCAAATAGATCATCACTCGGTTGCAAAGTGATGCATAGGCCCACATGCATACATATAAACAGAAAAAGAACATTCGCACAGGCATATGTACATGCGGTTTACACATACATATGTATGTATATACATACATACACACTTAATATGTTAGCGGCTGCCCACTGCCCAAGCAGAGTGCAAGAATCAGTGCATTTCTTGATTCTTCGTATTTTTGTTTTCACGCATATTCGCAAGGCATAAAACGTTTTACAGCTACCAAATGCCTGGAGAGCTGGAATTTTACAAAGAGAACGCTGTGGCGGTGTCAATAGAGCTGACGGAAACCAATTTCTAAGTGTGGAAAAAAAAGGGAATTTGATGACGTTGAATTGGAAGTGCGGCTGGGCCGAACTTACGACTTGATTTCGGTTTGGCTCAAACTAATTTTTAAAAATTAGATTTACTTCAACTGGCCATGGATGATCCAATGAATTTTTTAAATACTCCTCGGGAATTTAAAAGTAGATTATCTTGTGAATTAATGGGAGCCCGAAAATTCAGCGGTACCAATTCGACGACTATGCCTCAGAACCCGCAGGAAATCATGAATTCGTTTCATACTCAAATCAACTTATCATGATTGGCAGATTTTCAGCTGCTAAAATTTAATGGCATCTATATACATACGCCAGAATTATATTCATTGTTCAACAGCATAGTGGACAAAGATTGTCGGATAACTGAAATTGAAAAGTTTCAACATTTCCGCGGCATTCGCTCACTCGAACTTTCCGAAGAGAATTATAACACTGGTATTTTATTTATGTTTACTTCGATGATTGTCTTTTATTTTATAGATTTTTTTTTAAACGCCACCAATACCACGTCTACGAATAAAGAGAATCAAAAAGGGAGAGACAGAGATCAATTTCCAATGTGATCAGACATACTCATATAAGAAATACTCCAATAGTGTTAAATAATGTTTTTATTTGGATAAGGTATTTCAACACGCCCCCTCAAAAAAAGCATTATCATTAAATTTACAAACAAAAAACCAGTATTCAGTTATTAAGCTATATACCGAAGTGAAATCGTTTAAGTTATATTTTTTGTTTTGTGATTCATACACATACAAATATAATTTTGATACATAAAAAACATGTAAACGGTTCATACGGTGTAGGCTGAATATTGCGACGGTGGAAAAAATGTGGGGAGGGGCTGGCCCCTCTTTTTCTAATACGAGGAAAGACTCGATGTCGGACAAGGAGATAAGGAAAGTGAATTCCAAATCGAAGGTCAACTGCCAGTAAAATTCTCTTTCCAATTTCTAGCCCAAAAAGTAGTTGAGTAGTAGTTTACAATAACAATTGCATGCATATACACATAAACATTTATTTATTATTAACAAATGAACGCTTCTTTATTGCGTTAAATTATTTAAATTTTTGCGTTACTAATAAGTGAATCTTAACATTCCAATTTTGTAGTAAATTAATATCATAAAATTATTTGTCAGCGTTTGGTAGTAAGTTAAAATTTCTTTTCTTGTTGCCAAGCGCAAAAATTCGCTTTTGCCGCCCTTTGTTACCTACTTACTCACAATTGGGTACATAATTACTAATCGGAGCAGAACTCTTCGTGTTGTTAATTTATTTTTAACCTATTAATTAAAAATTATTCAGCCGGCCGATTGGGGATAAGCGAAAATCTCTACATACAATTTTAAGAGCCCGACGTGATTCAAGTCAATTTTTTGTTAATTTTATTGCAAATCGTAGCAATATCAAATACATCATCACTCGGTTGCAAAGTGATGCATACGCCCACATGCATACATATAAACAGAAAAAGAATATTCGCACAGGCATACGTACATGCGGTTTACACATACATATGTATGTATATACATACATACACACGTAATATATTAGCAGCTGCCCACTGCCCAAGCACAGTGCAAGAATCAGTGCATTTCTTGATTCTTCGTATTTTTGTTTTCACGCATGTTCGCAAAGCATAAAACGTTTTACAGCTACCAAATGCCTGGAGAGCTGGAATTTTACAAAGAGAACGCTGTGGCGGTGTCAATAGAGCTGACGGAAACCAATTTCTAATTGTGGAAAAATTAGGGAATTTGATGACGTTGCATTGAATATGCGGCTGGACCGAACTTACGACTTGATTTCGATTTGGCTCAAACTAATTTTAAAAAATTGGATTTACTTCAACTGGCCATGGATGATCGCATGAATTTTTTAAATACTCCTCGGGAATTTAAAAACAGATTATCTTGTGAATTATGCCTCAGAATCCGTAGAAAATCATGAATTTGTTTCTTACTGATTTCAACTTATCACGATTGGCAGATTTTCAGCTGCTAAAGTTTAATGGCAACTATATACATAGGCCAGAATTATATTCAATGTTCAACAGCATAGTGGACAAAGATCGTCGGATACCTGAAATTGAAAAGTTTCAACATTTCCGCGGCATTCGCTCACTCGAACTTTCCGAAGAGAATTATGACAAGTCGATGAAGTATCTTAAGGCTCAATTTGATAATAAACTTATGTATTTTTAGGCGTACGTCGAGTCAATTTTCGGTCTTTAAGTGGTAGAGCAGGGCTTAGCAGCTGGTCTTTGTCAGTTAAGCGACAATTTCAACGCACATCTGCGGTCTCTTCAGTCCTCCGGTAAAATCTGCGGAAATTTCTGATGGACTTCTAATTCACATCATATCTCGCAAATCGGACAAACGGACACTGAAAAAATGGGATGAGAATCTTTCATCAACAACGTTTCCTACATGGCTAGATATGCCACACTTTTTGGAGAAAAAATGTCGGATGATGGAAAATTTAGAAACTGCTATAGTAAACCTTTTATTAAACGTAAAATGTCAATACTTGTCACGTCCCAAAATACTCAAGCTGGTTGCAACCTCTGTAATTCGTCTGATCATTACATTTTCAAATGTCAATCATTTTTGAATCTTTCGGCAAATGTGCTATAAAAGGAAGTCAAAGTGATTGTGTATGTCGAGCCATTCTAGATTCATGCTCTTAGCTGAATCTTATTACTTCGAGTGTTGGAAAACTGACTTCTACGATTAAATAAATAACACTGGTATTTTATTTATGTTTACTTCGATGATTGTCATTTATTTTATAGATTATTTTTTAAACGACACCAATACCACGTCTACGAATAAAGAGAATCAAAAAGGGAGAGTCAGAGATCAATTTCCAATGTGATCAGACAAACTCATATAAGAAATACTTCAATAGTGTTAAATAATGTTTTTATTTGGATAAGGTATTTTAACACGGCCGCCTCAAAAATAGCATTTTCATTAAATTTACAAACAAAAAACCAGTATTCAGTTATTAAGCTATATACCGAAGTGAAATCGTTTAAGTTATATTTTTATGCCCTGTACCCATAGGGTACAAGGGTATATTAAAGTCGCTATAATGTATGTAACAGGCAGAAGGAAAATTTTCTGAGACTATAAGAGCTAGAGTAACCAAACTTGGTGTCAACATCCGTCTAGTGTATACGCAGATCAAGTTTGTTTCAAATTTTTGCCACGCCCACTTCCGCCCGCGCAAATTAGAAAAACTCTAACTAGAGTACTATTAGAGCTACAGTAATTATTTATATAGCCAATATGTACCATCTGACCGAATTTGACCGAAATCGGACAATAAATATCGGAGATATACGTATATATGTTTTGTACTAAAATTCTATGGGAAGCAGCAACTGAAATGTGTGAGCGAGATAGCATGCTCATGTTGCTTTGTACCGAATTTTTTTTTTTTTTTTTTTATTACGGGGAGAGCCCTCCTTCTGCAATCTGTCCGAAAATGGAACAATCAGCAGACATTAATGATAGACGGGACATTTAGCAAGTTATACATATAGATAGAAATAGTACATATAACAATTCATGATCACAAAGTTGGGAGAGATTTGCATTTTACAATAAAATCAGTGGTGATAAAAAATGGGGGGTTGGAGAAGAAGCAGTCTAGTCGTCCATTCCATGCGGCAGATCAAGTGTGTGGATTCTCCTTAGGCGTCTGGTTGTTGAACTATTATCCAACAGGTTTATGGCCAGTGGATTTAAATGCCTGTCGAGGCGGTCCAGATGGGCCCTCGTCAGCCTTTTTATTTCATCCGCTACCCATGGAATTTCCAGCGTGTGGTGGATCTCGGAGTTGGTTGTGAGAATATTAGCATTAGTCATAATTCTTAATGCCTTGTTCTGGAATGTTTGGATGATTTTTCTGCTGGCTTCAAGATGGTTTTGTAGATTAGTATTTTTGAACGTAGCCTTAGGGTAGATCTACGTCCCACCAGCCAGAGGTATTTCTTGAGTCTGTCATCCAGTATTTTCCTTTTGTCCATGATATGCGGTCGCCAGGTTAGCCTCTTATCCAGAGTTAGGCCAAGGTATTTTACTCCGTTAGCTTCTGGTATAATGGTGTTGTCCATATGTACTGGGGGACAGATCCCTCGTCTCAGCGTGAATGTTATATGCGTTGACTTTTCGGGATTCACCATTATGTTCCATCTGGCAAGCCAGCGAACAGTCTCGTCAAGCTGCTCTTGCAGTAGACTGCTGGCGACCGTTGGCGACTCATCGGTCACAAGGAATGCCGTATCGTCCGCATAAGTGGCAGCCAACACTCTGTGGTCTGAGCTGACTGGCATATCAGCGGTATAAATTGTATATAGGATTGGGCCCAACACGCTACCTTGGGGCACACCCGCTCTTATAGATTCAATCCCTGATTTAGCGTCTCCACATCGCACATAGAAATTCCTTCCAAGTAGATAGGACTTGAGAAGTCCATAAATGGGTGCCGGGAATAACGATATCAGCTTGTAAAGCAGGCCTGTGTGCCACACTCTGTCAAATGCCTGCTTTACATCTAGGAAGGCTGCTGTGCAATATCTCCTCTCCTCAAATGCTTCCAGAATTTTGCTACTAATCCGATGGCATTGTTCTGGAGTACCATGACATTCCCTGAAGCCAAACTGGTGATCGGGGATCAAACCGGCCTCGTCCATTGTTGGCCGCAATCTACGCAAAAGTAGTCTTTCAACTACTTTGGAGAATACGGCCAACAGACTTATCGGACGATAAGAGGCGAGATTGGCTGCAGGTTTCCCAGGTTTGGGGATTAGTATGATTTCGGCGCACTTCCACTGGGTGGGGAAGTGTCCTAACTGAAAGCATTGGTTTGTGATGGCGAGAAGAAATTGCATACCTTCTTCGGGTAGCGCTTTAACCGATGGCACGTCGATTCCGTCATATCCCGGGGACTTGGACATCTTTAGTCTGGAGATTTCTTCCAGCAGCTCGTCCATGTCAACGGCTTGGATGGGAAGGGCCATTTGGCATGGAACGTCCAGGAACTCCTCTGTTTGCTGGGCCTCTGCCTGGGTGCATCTGCGGAATGGAGTAAAGGCATCAGACAAATGGGTGGCGAAGGCATTTGCCCTGTCGCTGTCTGATCTGCACCAGGAGCCATCTGCCCTTTTAACAGGCTCTTTTCTTTTGGTGGGCCTTTTTATTCCATTAGTCAGCCTCCACAGGTTGTGTTGTTGGTCACCAGGTTCAACTTTCTCGAGGAAGTTTTCCAGAGACTGCATTCGGAGAGAGTACAGCAGTTCCTTGAGAGCTTTGGCTGCTCTGTTCAGCTCGGTTTTCTCTCTTGGATTGCGCGAGTTCTGCCAGACTCGACGAAGTCGCCTCTTTTCCGCTACCAAAGCCCTCACTTGCGGATACCAGAGGAAGTCATCTCGTCGAGGCATACTTCTTTTGGACTTCAGAGGTGGTGTAGCCTGTGTTACGGAGTTGTGGATTTCAATGTTGAGCCGTTCAACTGCTTCTTCCAGATCTTCTTTGGAGGAAATCTCAATGTTTGGATCCAGATTCCTCTGAAGCCAAGATTGGTACACCTCCACGTTGGTGTTTCGCCTGAATAGTCTCCTCCTCGTCGAGTTGGTGCTGGCTGGCATGTTGATAAGGAGCTTGACTCCACAATGATCCGAAGACAGGTCAGGGTCACTGGAGACTTCAATCCTGCGCCTGTCAATCCCCTTGGATATGGCTATATCCAGAACATCCGGGATTTTATTCGGATCCGTGGGCCAGTATGTTGGTTCGCCTGGCGTATGACAGTCAAGTCCTCCATCAACAACACATTGGTATAGGGCTCTACCTTTAGGATTGACTATTCGGGATCCCCACCAGGTGTGTTTAGCATTGAAGTCTCCTCCAATGATAAACCTGCTCCCAAGGCTATCCAAGAGTTCTTGAAATAGGCTTTGTCAACCGGATGGCGTGGTGGACAGTAAGCAGCTGCCAAAGTGATGTCTCCAGTTGGTGAGGTGACTCTAACTCGAGCGCACTGGGCCCAGGGTTCCCTGAAAGGCGGGCAATTCCACGAATTTTATGCCACTCCTGATGATGACAGCAGCGCCGCCACGCGCTGTTCCATTGGGATTGTAGAGGCAATAGTGTCGTATCCACTGATGGAGAAGTAGGATAGGGAGGAGAAATGGGTTTCGGAGACAAGTAGGACATCAACAAATTTGGATTTGAGGTAAAGCTCAACCTCAGGTCTGCTCCTGCACAGACCGTTCGCGTTCCAGATGACAACATGCAGGTTTACTTGCATTGATTGACCATAAGCTTGGTGAGCAACTGTGTCAGGGCTGCCATTTGAGCAATCATGCTCTCCATCATTGCCTCAAGCTTATCTATTCTTGCCTGTGTCTGGTCTGCGACGGCGGGAACTGGATCTGATCGCAGCGATGGTTGCGGCTGGGCAGACTGTTGGTTGCCTCCAACTACACTGGCGAAGGTCATGCCAGGTACAATGGTAGGTCCTTTGTAGACCGGGCGTGGAGTGGGTCGCTGAGTGGGCCGCAGAGCTGCTCTTTGCCTGGGCTGGTGTAGTTCCTTGGCCTTCTGGTACACTTTGCACCCTTTGTATGACGCAGTGTAGTTGCCATTGCAGTTGGCACATTTTGCTGGCTCCTCTTTTGCCTTCGTGCATTCAGCCGATGAGTGTTGTTGGCTACCACACTTGACGCACGCATAATCGAGGTAGCAACCTCCTCCTTGGGTGTGTCCGAACCCTTGGCAACGGAAGCACTGGAGAACCTCCTTGGATCTGCGAGGCGGCTCAATGGCAACGACACAGCTACACAGTCTTTTAATGTTGAACACATCTTTGTTGTTGCTGGATGGCACGAGGTTCACAAAAAACATAGCCATCGGCTCCTTGGTGTTACGTCTCAATCCATTTTTAATTTGTTCTCCTCGAACATTGTGACCTTGAGCACACAGCGCTTCCTTAATATCCAACGGATCAGTGCTGTGATGTAGACCCTTTATTACAATCCTGTAGGCACGCTCGTCCTTCGGCTGGAACGTCTGAAATCTAACCAGATTATTCACTAGGTAAGATTTCAACTTGTGGAAGCTTTCCTTGTCCTCAGTATTGACTCTGACGCGTCCGTCACGACCAGCTTTATAGAAAAATTTGTCACTCCCAATGACGGATGTGATGTCTGAAATGAATGCCTTGATGTTATCCACCTCAGGAATGAAGATTGGTGGCGGCTTGATTTTTCGCTCCATCGCTGTTGGGACCTCAACCTCCGGCTCAGGAACTGGCTCGATGTCAATGTCATCATTGTCGTCAGAGAGCAGGGAAAAACGATTGGCATCTTCCTGACCTGCCGTTGCCCTCGGATCCTTTTTGCGTAAAGGCATCTTACGCTTCATTTCACCAGGCTCAGTACCTGATGAGCTGGTGTCG
>JAECWJ010000620.1:0-32548 GCA_018150375.1 Drosophila sturtevanti
TATTTATTTTTGATAGACTCAATTATATAGCCCATATGTACCATCTGACCGATATGATATAGCCAACCGATTCTGATCAGACTTGGTTGAAGTATCAAAAAGCATATTAAACTCATAAATATCAAATTTCGTGGCATTCGGTTAAAAAACAACAGAGTTATTGAGGATAAGCCTTATTCATGACCGATCGGTCCTATGGGAGCTATATGATATAGTCGTCCGATTCAGATCAAACTTGGTTGAAGTATCAAGAAGCATATTAAACTCATAAATATCAAATTTCGTGGTATTCGGTTGAAAAACAACAGCTTATTCATGACCGATCGTTCCTATGGGAGCTATATGATATAGTCGTCCGATTCTGATCAAACTTGGTTGAAGTATCAAGCATATTAAACTCATAAATATCAAATTTCGTGGTATTCGGTTGAAAAACAACAGCTTATTCATGACCGATCGTTCCTATGGGAGCTATATGATATAGTCGTCCGATTCTGATCAAACTTGGTTAAAGTATCAAGAAGCATATTAAACTCATAAATATCAAATTTCGTGGCATTCGGTTAAAAAACAACAGAGATATTGAGGATAACGCGTATTCCTGACCGATCGTTCCTATAGGAGCTATATGATATAGTCGACAGATCGGGATATTTCCGAGATATACAATGCCTGCAAAAAGAAGACTACGTTGAAAATTTCAGCTCTGTAGCTCTTATGGTCTCGGAGGAGAAGCTGTTGATCCAGACAGACGGACAGACGGACAGACGGACATGGTCATATCGACTCGGCTATTCATGCTGATCAAGAATATATATACTTTATATAGTCGGAGATGCTTCCTTCTGTGCGTTGCAAACTTCTGACCAAAATTAATATACCCTCTGCAAGGGTATAAAAAAAGGATAATCATATTCTTATGTACATACATACATACATATATGTATGCGAACACGTGCTTGAAAAAACTACAAGCTGAGTGCGAAACAGAAAGAGACAGAAAACTATTTGTATTGTGTTGTTGTTCTAGAATTCGTCAGAAAATTTAGAGAGCGAGAAGCTGGACGCTTGCAATGGATACCGAAATAGCGAGGCAGTGAATTATAAGTTTGGTAGCGCAATAGGTAGAGATCGATTCTAGAAATGACGTGAGCGGGGAGGTGCAACCCCGGCCGTTGGCAAACTCGGATTTCTTCTTACTGTTTCTTTTTTTGGTTCAAATTTTTTTAAAATTTTATATTTCCAATTTTTCAAATATCTTGAATCCGATATGACGGAGAAAGTAATCAATTAATCTGCAAGGGTATACAAACTTCGGCACGGCCGAAGTTAGCTTCTTTGATATTTTGATGTTGATTTTGTTTTTATATTTGTTGAAAAACTTTAAAATTTTTCTTTTTAACCCGCGTTGGGCGCCAATTAAGATACATATTCTTTATTATTTTATTCAGTTGTGAAACAATTAATGTGTTCAACTTAGATTGGTTATTTTATTACAAGCCACAGTTTTGTGTGCTTGGAGTTCTGGTTAAGACTAAACTAACTTATGCTACAGAACATACCTACATACATATGTATAATCTGCCTAGCCTGGAGTTTTTATGCTTACTCGGAAAAGTGCTGATCTTGCGGCATGTGCAAGATATCACATTCCGCAGCTTGTCCAGCGTTATGCAGGGCATTCAGCATACTACCGGATGTTGCGTTGAGTTAACTTATGTATACATATGTATGTATAAAGACATGCAAACAAATTTTCTACGCATATGAACTCCCTGAATTGCGAATGTCAACTTTATATAAAATACCTTGCAGCACGCCGCATATTTGCTGAGATTTTTCATAATGTTAAGAATATACATAATTATGGTAATAATTGTTGATAATAATAACGAAAATACATACATATATTACGAAAACCGTTGAATAAGATGACAACCTACATACATATGTACGTACTGAAGAGATATGTATGTACATACATGTGAAGTGGTGTGGTACCAGGGATCTACATACATACATATGTACATAATAAATACATACTCGCCCATCCGTGGTAAATCGGGCATAGCGACATATCTCCGACGACATATCGATTTTTAAACGGTGAAGATGTGACGTTGTGAAACGACATATCATCGCCGGTGATCTGCGCGGAGATATGTCGTTTTTTAACGGCGGAGATATGAAGTTTTAAAACGACATATCTCCGTATAATTATGTATATACAATAAATGAACTATCGTCTCGAACTTATTTCGTATGGTACATATGCATTCCTAATAACTATAGAGATATTACAAAGTTTGAAGTCCGATAGAAAGACGCATTACATGATTCCAAAAATCCTCTGTTTTTAACAGATATTCTTTTGCAAATTTATATTCTTAGGGCTTATAAAAGGCTTATTTCTGGCAACTCGTCCATAATAATCATGATTTATTGATGGGATAATGGATAAATTTGGATATCTCGGTATTTTGACGAACAACGTCAAGCAAAGTGCGGAGAAATTGGGTGTTTTAAGGGACTTTGCCTTTTACCAAGACAATGACCCAAAGCACACTTCAGGCGTAGCAAAGCTTTGGTTGATCCATAACTGCCCCAAACTGATTCCAACGCCTGCACAAAGCCCAGACCTTAATGTTATTGAGCATCTTTGGGAAAAATTGGCAAGAAGAGTCTACAAGAATAAGTATAATACGTTGGATCAGTTAAAAGAGGCACTGCAAGCAGAGTGGAACTCCATACCACCTGATGTATGCCGCAACTTGGTAAAATCCATACCAAAACGCTTGGAGTCTGTTATACAAACAAAAGGATACACAACAAAGTATTAATCTGTTGTTTTTTCGATTCTTTTGGTTAAAATTTGTCAGTGTCCGATTATGCGTTGAGCGCTAGAATCCGACTTTTTTTTGTTTTTTTCGTTTTTAATACAGTTACCGAATGAAATGTTGTTGTTTTTTTGTTTCACTAGCATTATAAGACCTTTAACTGAAAATAAAATCAAAACTTCAAACGTGTACGTCTTTAGTTTTTGAAAAAATTTCACAATAAAACTGATAAATCTTTTGTCCGATTATGCGATGGAGCCACTGTACATACATGTACGTACTGAAGAGATATGTATGTACATATGAATTAGTTTTTTATTTACGAAAGTTTTTAAGCCGACTGGCTTGTTTATTGAGTTCTTTTTAAACTGAATTTTACAATTGACAAACTTTATTATTTTATTCTTATTTGCTACCGCTGCTGTCGCTGCTGCCGCTACCGCTGTTGTTGCCGTTGCTACCGCTGTCGCTGCCGCTGCTACCGCTGTTGCTGCCGTTGTTACCGCTGTCGCTGCATTTGGTTAAAGTTGCATTTTGTTGTTGGGTGTTTTTGGCAATTCCCACAGTCTGGCCGTTGCACAGTGGTTCCGCCCATACATGTACATACATGTGAAGTGGTGTGGTACCAGGGATCTACATACATACATATGTACATACATAATAAATACATACTCGCCATCCGTGGTAAATCGGGCATAGCGACATATCTCCGCCCAGTACATTTTTCTGGCGGAAATATGTCGATTTTTAAACGGCGAAGATGTGACGTTGTGAAACGACATATCATCGCCGGTGATATGTCGTTTCAAAACTTCATATCTCCGCCGACATATCTCCACCCAGTACATTCAATAAATGATCTATCGTCTCGAACTTATTTCGAGTATATGCATTCCTAATAACTATAGAGATATTACAAAGTTTGAAATCAGAATAACCAATTCTTTCACAGAAATTATAAATTCAATTTATTTGTTCATTTAAATTTTTTTTCGTTTTATGAACGAAATTATTATTGGTTTACTGAAGTCACAAATCAACTCTCATTGAGACCAGACGTGCCTAAAAATCTACTTGCGAATAACTCCAAACGAATAACTCCAAACTCCACAACAAAAAAAACACACTAGAAACGGTAATCGTTTCTCCTCTTTCTTTTCCCCAACAACAAACTCCACACCAACTGATAAAACGCAACCAACGGCGCTTGTCTGGCGACACTCGCCAAAAACGACAACAAAGATGACCAAACCTCCGGATTTACTGCAATTTACAACAGACAATAACAAACATTTAACGCACTCTTCACCTGGACCAAAATTTTTGATAATCACAAGAATTGAAAGTAATGATGGCCTTGCCCACGTCTCTCCTTTTCTTGTTCAAAAAGTCATAGACAACATCTGCTCAGGAAAAGTAACCAAAGTCTCAACTAACTTCAAAAGTGGAACTCTGGAAGTCGAAACCTCCAACCTCTACCAAGCCACCAAATTAATTACGTTGACATCGTTCTCCAACAACATTAAAGTCGAAGTCAGTGAACACAAAACAAGAAACTTTTCTAAAGGTGTCATCTATTGCAATAGCCTCCGAGATATTACTGAAGACGACATTACTAGAGAACTAAATAGCCAAAATGTCATTGAAACAAAAAAAATACTAAAAAAAGACAAGGACACAAACTCTCTAAAGGAAACAGGCCTCATTATCTTAACGTTCGCTTCTCCACAATTACCAGAAGATCTCTCAATTGGATACCTCAAAGTCAAAGTGCGCCCTTACATACCCCAACCAATGATGTGCAGAGATTGCGGAAGATTGGGTCACTCCACAAAACGATGCCGAGGAAACAAACTCTGCCTTCATTGCAGCAACCAATTCCATCTAAAGATCGACGACCCAAATGACAAATGCAATAACCTGATTTGCTGTATTAACTGCAAAGAAGGCGGCTTCAACAACTACCATCACAGCTGTACAGATCGTAAGTGTCAATCCTACATCAAGAACAAAGACATCATAACCATCAAAACACTGGAGAAAACAACATTCAAAGATGCCATCAAAATTTACAACGAGCGACACCTCAACACATCATACGCCTCTGTCACTCGTGACTCCAACACTCCCCAGGTAAAATCCAGTAATCCTCAACTTACCGAACGTGCAAACACAACACGTAATCCTATAGTCGACTACTCCGATATCTGCCCCCCTACTACAAGTACCCCCCAACCAAAAAATTCAAGGAAAAACATCACCGACACAATTGAAGCCCCCACGGACTCCGAAATGGATATTGATACCATCATCTTACCTAAACCTAACCTCCAAACAACAATAT
The DNA here is from genome assembly GCA_018150375.1 of Drosophila sturtevanti. Taxonomy (NCBI): domain Eukaryota; kingdom Metazoa; phylum Arthropoda; class Insecta; order Diptera; family Drosophilidae; genus Drosophila; species Drosophila sturtevanti. The sequence continues at coordinate 5,182 of JAECWJ010000620.1, forward strand.
TAACCGATACAAAAATTAAGATATATCCAAAATCAGACAACAATCTTAAAACTTCATTAAAAGCCAAACACGCTCTTAAACCTAAACCAAATAACACAACATAAAGCCTTTCCCTTTCACACCACAGATTATAATTAATAAGTAATTTAACACTATCTTTAATAGCACCTCTCAGTACTGAATCATGTATTTAAAAATTATTCAATGGAATTGCAATGGATACGTAAATAACTACGGTCAATTACAAATTCTAATAAAAAAATATTCTCCAAAAATTATATCTCTACAAGAAACCCATCTAAAACCCCAAACTAACATTCCAACACCCATTAACTACAAAATCTATGCACTAAACTCCTCCCAAGGATCTTCCGGTGGCGTAGCCCTGTTAATTCACGAGTCAATTGAACATACGATTCTATCTCCAATCCAAAACTTCGACACCGTAGGCGTAAAAATTAAATCCAAAATAACATTCAATATATTCAGTTCATACATCTCTCCTTACAAAAATTTCTCCATCCGCAATCTCAGAGATACATTCGACTCACTTAATACCCCCACTATCATCACTGGCGACTTTAATAGCTGGCACGCCCTTTGGGGCTCCCCTGTTAACAATCGTCGAGGTAATACTATTTGTAAATTCATTTACCAATCACCCCTAATTCTCCTTAACGATGGTTCCCCAACTCATTATTCCACCCATCACACATTCACCCACATCGATCTCACCCTCTCTACCCCTTCTATAGCCATGGAAACCTCATGGAAAGTTGAATCCGACACCTACGGCAGCGACCACTTCCCTATTTTAACATATCTCTTTGAGCCAACCCCTCCACCAAAACTTACACCGAAATTCAAAATTGATTCCGCAGATTGGCACAAATACACGGAGCTAAGTCTTTCTACCCACTCTCTCCGTCCCCCCAGCCAAAACTTAAACAAAGAGACAGCTAACCTTATTAAAATAGTACGCGAAAGCGCCAGTCTTAGTATCCCCCAAACCAATCCTTCTCGTCAAAATAATCGCACTGTTCCTTGGTGGAACTCCAAACTATCCGCCCTTAAGAAAGAAAAAAAATCCTTTGGTCACGCCTTAAAACAAATATATGCTCCGACAACATCGTCAACTATAAGAAAGCTAATGCCCTCTTTAAAAGAGAAATAAATCAATCTAAAAGAAAATCGATTGAATCATTTACTGCTGAGATTTCTCCGAAAACCCCCTTCTTCTAAAATTTGGTCAACGATACGTAAATTCTGTGGCCTCAAACAACGTCTCCCAATACACTGTATCCAAAAAATTCGCCTCTCCCACTACAACAATCACAAATAGCCAATTAATAGCTGAAGAGTTTTGCTGCTTCTGGTCTTCCGAATCAGAAAATTCTAACTTCTCAAGCACTTTTTCGAACAACAAACAATCTACATCCGTATCGACCCATTCATACTCCCCCTCCTCCACCGCCATCCAAATTGAATTGCCCATCTCATCCATCGAACTCTCCATGGCCTTATCTAAACTTTCTGGCAAAACTCCCGGACAAGATAGAATATCATACCCTATGCTGAAAAACTTACACCCTACAGTCAAAGACAGAGTAACACAACATTTCAACAATATCTTCAATAATTACATTCCTCAAAATCACAAGCTAAGTAAAATTATCCCTATTCACAAACCCAACACAAACAAAACCAACCTTAATTCCTATAGACCAATCTCTCTTAACTCCTGCTTTGCCAAAACCCTCGACAAGATTATTGCAAATCGACTATGGTGGTTTGTCTCAGTTAACAAACCTATCAATAGCCGACAAAGCGGCTTTAGGAAAGGAAAATCTATATCAGACTCTCTACTATCGATAGACTATCTGATATCTTCCGCCCTTTCCACCAAAAACCATTTATCAATAATCTCACTCGATTTTGAAAAAGCTTTTAATAAAATTGGCATACACTCCGTTATAGACGAACTAAAACTTTGGAAAATAGGTCCCAAAATCATAAAGTACGTTTACAACTTCATGACCAACAGGAAAATCGTAGTAAGTGTCAACGGACACTTGTCGTCCGTCCGCCCTCAACACAATGGCATTCCCCAAGGCTCTCCCCTCTCAGTCATTCTTTTCCTCATCGCATATAATAAATTAAATAGAATAATTCTTGCTCACAAAAAAATTGACTTCTATGCCTATGCAGACGACTATCTGATTGTCAAAAAACTCAACAAACTAAGCAGCTTCTCCCTAGATTCTCTTTTTAACGACATACTCAAATGGTGCGACTACTCTGGAGCCAAACTCAGCATACCCAAATGCAAAAATATACATTTTTGCAAAAAAAAAAGATGTCAAGCTTTTCTACACACATCCCTTGCTAACATCTCCAATGTCCAATCCCTAAAGATTCTCGGAATAGTCTTCAACAACAAATACAAATGGTCCGATCACATATCATACCTAATCTCCTCCCTCTCAAAAAAGCTAAACATTATAAAATGCCTATCCAATAATAGTTATCGTTGCAACCCCCTCTCCGTTCTAAACGTCATTAACCTCATATTAATGTCCAAAATCGACTATGGAATATACCTCTACGGAAATGCCCCCCCATCTGAAACAAATAAACTGAAATCCATTTACCATTCAGCCATTCGAATGGCACTGGGAGCATTCAGAACAACTCCCACCCAAAACCTTTTATTTGAGTCGAACATATCTCCCTTTGAGAACAGAAAAACTTTAAATGACTACAAACTCATCAAACCTATCCTACAATGTTACTCCTCTCAACTTGCCACTCTTGTCAAGAAAATTAATAAATCTAAAAAACCTCCACCAAGAATATGCTCCGCACTACAAAGAGCTATAATTTTAAACAAATCCCTTAATTTCCCTACTACACCTCTACAACCAGCACGGGAAAAGTCTCCCCCCTGGGCAAATATCGACCAGTACATAGACTACTCACTCCATGCTCTTCCCAAATCTTTCACAACTCCCGAAATATACCGAAAATTATTTAAAGAAACCCAACAACTGAAATACCCCAACTATAACTTTATTTACACTGACGGATCCAAAAACGATAACTACACATCCTTCAGTATTGTTAGCACCCACTATACAAAACAATACCTTTTGCAAAATCATAGCAGTGTTTTTTCCGCTGAAATTATAGCAATCTTCATTGCAACAAACTTAGCCAAAGTCCTTCCACTTCAAACTGCCATCTGTACTGACTCACTTTCGTCTATTCAAGCTATAGCTAACCCCAACAATCTATCTTTTTATCCCTTCCAAATTAGACAGACCCTCTTAAGCCACTCAAACAAACTGAAAATAATCTGGATCCCTGGTCATTGCCAGATTCTGGGAAATGAGAAAGCCGATGAAGCTGCCAAAGCCGCCAGCACTCTACCCCTTATATTTACAGAAAATTATAATGTCACAGACCTACTAAAACAAATTAAAACTAGAAAGATGGACTAACTTCGGCCGTGCCGAAGTTCGTATACCCTTGCAGATTTTTTCTATATAATTCACCAGAAGCATTATTGTTAATTAAACATACCAAATTTACAAATTCAATATTTTGAGCTTGAGGAAAAAAATTTTTCATACAAAATTTTTTTTTGTACCGATTGTTCCTATAGCAGCTATATGATATAGCCAACCGATTCTGATCAGACTTGGTTGAAGTATCAAAAAGCATATTAAACTCATAAATATCAAATTTCGTGGCATTCGGTTGAAAAACAACAAAGTTATTGAGGATAAGCCTTATTCATGACCGATCGGTCCTATGGGAGCTATAGGATATAGTCGTCCGATTCAGATCAGACTTGGTTGAAGTATCAAGAAGCATATTAAACTCATAAATATTAAATTTCGTGGCATTCGGTTGAAAAACAACAGTTATTGAGGATAATCCTTATTTATGACCGATCGTTCCTATGGGAGCTATATGATATAGTCGTCCGATTCAGATCAAACTTGGTTGAAGTATCAAGAAGCATATTAAACTCATAAATATCAAATTTCGTGGCATTCGGTTGAAAAACAACAGAGTTATTGAGGATAAAGCTTATTCCTGACCGATCGTTCCTATGGGAGCTATATGATATAGTCGTCCGATCGGGATGATTCCGAGATATACAATGCCTGCAGCAAAAAGGAGCCTATGCTGAAAATTTCAGCTCTGTAGCTCTTATGGTCTCGGAGGAGAAGCTGTTGATCCAGACAGACGGACAGACGGACAGACGGACATGGTCATATCGACTCGGCTATTCATGCTGATCAAGAATATATATACTTTATATAGTCGGAGATGCTTCCTTCTGTGCGTTGCAAACTTCTGACCAAAATTAATATACCCTCTGCAAGGGTATAAAAACAAGTAATCTCACTAAACTAACACTATTTTCAAAAACAAACACCTTTTATAAATCTAATAACACAGGAAAAAACAATATAACTAACTACGCCAACTACAGTCAACTGTCTCGACGAGATCTCACAAGAATTACTAGGCTTCGCCTTGGACACACAAACCTCACCCATTCCCACCTCCTCAACCCCACCACCAACGCTTCATGCCAACATTGAAACTCTATTTCTTCTGTTAACCACATCTTACAAGATTGTCCGAACACTTTAAGCCTTAGAAAATCCCTTTTTCCATCCTCCAACCCACTCTCTGCCATATTTAACCCAACTTTAGAAAACCTATCTAAAGTTATACAATTTTTAAAATCATCAAACCTGTACGAGCTCATCTAAAACACCCTAATATTCAACTGTACATAGACTATTATTATCATGCACTGTAAATATATTCACATTTGTAACTCCCTTTTCTTTCTTTGTATATATGTATATATGCTAAGGCCCCAGCAGCCACTAAGCTAAGTTTACTAATAATTTTACATTATAAGTAAGCTGTATATAATAATAGTAATAATAATTATTGGTTTACTTTTTTTTTTTGAATAATTTATATTTTTATACCCTTGCAGAGGGTATATTAATTTTGGTCAGAAGTTTGCAACGCACAGAAGGAAGCATCTCCGACTATATAAAGTATATATATTCTTGATCAGCATGAATAGCCGAGTCGATATGACCATGTCCGTCTGTCCGTCTGTCTGGATCAACAGCTTCTCCTCCGAGACCATAAAAGCTACAGAGCTGAAATTTTCAGCATAGGCTCCTTTTTGCTGCAGGCATTGTATATCTCGGAATCATCCCGATCGGACGACTATATCATATAGCTCCCATAGGAACGATCGGTCAGGAATAAGCTTTATCCTCAATAACTCCGTTGTTTTTTAACCGAATGCCACGAAATTTGATATTTATGAGTTTAATATGCTTCTTGATACTTCAACCAAGTTTGATCAGAATCGGACGACTATATCATATAGCTCCCATAGGAACGATCGGTCAGGAATAAGCTTTATCCTCAATAACTCCGTTGTTTTTTAACCGAATGCCACGAAATTTGATATTTATGAGTTTAATATGCTTCTTGATACTTCAACCAAGTTTGATCAGAATCGGACGACTATATCATATAGCTCCCATAGGAACGATCGGTCATGAATAAGCTTTATCCTCAATAACTCAGTTGTTTTTCAATATATGCCACGAAATTTGATATTTGTGAGTTTAATATACTTCTGGATACTTCAACCAAGTTTGATCAGAATCGGACGACTATATCATATAGCTCCCATAGGACCGATCGGTCATGAATAAGGTTTATCCTCAATAACTCTGTTGTTTTTCAACCGAATGCCACGAAATTTGATATTTGTGAGTTTAATATACTTCTGGATACTTCAACCAAGTTTGATCAGAATCGGTTGGCTATATCATATAGCTGCTATAGGAATAATCGGTACAAAAAAATTTTGTATGAAAATTTTTTTCTCAAAATTTTGAATTTGTAAATTTGGTATGTTTAATTTACAATAATGCTTCCGGTGAATTATATAAGAAAATCTGCAAGGGTATACGAAATTAGTTAGTCCATCTTTCTAGTTGTTACTTTTTTATGTTAATAAAAAAGATATTTTATATTTTCTTTTATTTAATAATAAGATTATTATCTAATTAACCTATTTCAATTAAAACTAGAAAGATGGACTAACTTCGGCCGTGCCGAAGTTCGTATACCCTTGCAGATTTTCTCTATATAATTCACCAGAAGCATTATTGTAAATTAAACATACCAAATTTACAAATTCAATATTTTGAGCTTGAGGAAAAAAATTTTTCATACAAAAATTTTTTTTTGTACCGATTGTTCCTATAGCAGCTATATGATATAGCCAACCGATTCTGATCAGACTTGGTTGAAGTATCAAAAAACATATTAAACTCATAAATATCAAATTTCGTGGCATTCGGTTGAAAAACAACAGAGTTATTGAGGATAAGCTTTATTCATGACCGATCGTTCCTATGGGAGCTATATGATATAGTCGTCCGATTCTGATCAAACTTGGTTGAAGTATCAAGAAGCATATTAAACTCATAAATATCAAATTTCGTGGCATTCGGTTGAAAAACAACAGTTATTGAGGATAATCCTTATTTATGACCGATCGTTCCTATGGGAGCTATATGATATAGTCGTCCGATTCTGATCAAACTTGGTTAAAGTATCAAGAAGCATATTAAACTCATAAATATCAAATTTCGTGGCATTCGGTTAAAAAACAACAGAGTTATTGAGGATAAAGCTTATTCCTGACCGATCGTTCCTATGGGAGCTATATGATATAGTCGTCCGATCGGGATGATTCCGAGATATACAATGCCTGCAGCAAAAAGGAGCCTATGCTGAAAATCTCAGCTCTGTAGCTCTTATGGTCTCGGAGGAGAAGCTGTTGATCCAGACAGACGGACAGACGGACAGACGGACATGGTCATATCGACTCGGCTATTCATGCTGATCAAGAATATATATACTTTATATAGTCGGAGATGCTTCCTTCTGTGCGTTGCAAACTTCTGACCAAAATTAATATACCCTCTGCAAGGGTATAAAAAAAGGATAATCATATTCTTATGTACATACATACATACATATATGTATGCGAACACGTGCTTGAAAAACTACAAGCTGAGTGCGAAACAGAAAGAGACAGAAAACTATTTGTATTGTGTTGTTGTTCTAGAATTCGTCAGAAAATTTAGAGAGCGAGAAGCTGGACGCTTGCAATGGATACCGAAATAGCGAGGCAGTGAATTATAAGTTTGGTAGCGCAATAGGTAGAGATCGATTCTAGAAATGACGTGAGCGGGGAGGTGCAACCCCGGCCGTTGGCAAACTCGGATTTCTTCTTACTGTTTCTTTTTTTGGTTCAAATTTTTTTAAAATTTTATATTTCCAATTTTTAAAATATCTTGAATCCGATATGACGGAGAAAGTAATCAATTAATCTGCAGTAGGGTATACAAACTTCGGCACGGCCGAAGTTAGCTTCTTTGATATTTTGATGTTGATTTTGTTTTTATATTTGTTGAAAAAACTTTAAAATTTTTCTTTTTAACCCGCGTTGGGCGCCAATTAAGATACATATTCTTTATTATTTTATTCAGTTGTGAAACAATTAATGTGTTTAACTTAGATTGGTTTTTTTATTACAAGCCACAGTTTTGTGTGCTTGGAGTTCTGGTTAAGACTAAACTAACTTATTGCTACAGAACATATTATCTGCCTAGCCTGGAGTGTTTATGCTTACTCGGAAAAGTGCTGATCTTGCGGCATGTGCAAGATATCACATTCCGCAGCTTGTCCAGCGTTATGCAGGGCATTCAGCATACTACCGGATGTTGCGTTGAGTTAACTTATGTATACATATGTATGTATAAAGACATGCAAACAAATTTTCTACGCATATGAACTCCCTGAATTGCGAATGTCAACTTTATATAAAATACCTTGCAGCACGCCGCATATTTGCTGAGATTTTTCATAATGTTAAGAATATACATAATTATGGTAATAATTGTTGATAATAATAACGAAAATACATATATTACGAAAACCGTTGAATAAGATGACAACCTACATACATACGTACTGAAGAGATATGTATGTACATACATGTGAAGTGGTGTGGTACCAGGGATCTACATACATACATACATATGTACATAATAAATACATACTCGCCCATCCGTGGTAAATCGGGCATAGCGACATATCTCCGACGACATATCGATTTTTAAACGGTGAAGATGTGACGTTGTGAAACGACATATCATCGCGGGTGATCTGCGCGGAGATATGTCGTTTTTTAACGGCGGAGATATGAAGTTTTGAAACGACATATCTCCGTATAATTATGTATATACAATAAATGAACTATCGTCTCGAACTTATTTCGTATGGTACATATGCATTCCTAATAACTATAGAGATATTACAAAGTTTGAAGTCCGATAGAAAGACGCATTACATGATTCCAAAAATCCTCTGTTTTTAACAGATATTCTTTTGCAAATTTCACCCTGAAGTTTATATTCTTAGGGCTTATAAAAGGCTTATTTCTGGCAACTCGTCCATAATAATCATGATTTATTGATGGGATATTATTGATAATGGATAAATTTGGATATCTCGGTATTTTGACGAACAACGTCAAGCAAAGTGCGGAGAAATTGGGTGTTTTAAGGGACTTTGCCTTTTACCAAGACAATGACCCAAAGCACACTTCAGGCGTAGCAAAGCTTTGGTTGATCCATAACTGCCCCAAACTGATTCCAACGCCTGCACAAAGCCCAGACCTTAATGTTATTGAGCATCTTTGGGAAAAATTGGCAAGAAGAGTCTACAAGAATAAGTATAATACGTTGGATCAGTTAAAAGAGGCGCTGCAAGCAGAGTGGAACTCCATACCACCTGATGTATGCCGCAACTTGGTAAAATCCATACCAAAACGCTTGGAGTCTGTTATACAAACAAAAGGATACACAACAAAGTATTAATCTGTTGTTTTTCGATTCTTTTGGTTAAAATTTGTCAGTGTCCGATTATGCGTTGAGCGCTAGAATCCGACTTTTTTTGTTTTTTTCGTTTTTAATACAGTTACCGAATGAAATGTTGTTGTTTTTTTTGTTTCACTAGCATTATAAGACCTTTAACTGAAAATAAAATCAAAAATTCAAACGTGTACGTCTTTAGTTTTTGAAAAAATTTCACAATAAAACTGATAAATCTTTTGTCCGATTATGCGATGGAGCCACTGTACATACATGTACGTACTGAAGAGATATGTATGTACATATGAATTAGTTTTTTATTTACGAAAGTTTTTAAGCCGACTGGCTTGTTTATTGAGTTCTTTTAAACTGAATTTTACAATTGACAAACTTTATTATTTTATTCTTATTTGCTACCGCTGCTGTCGCTGCTGCCGCTACCGCTGTTGTTGCCGTTGCTACCGCTGTCGCTGCCGCTGCTACCGCTGTTGCTGCCGTTGTTACCGCTGTCGCTGCATTTGGTTAAAGTTGCATTTTGTTGTTGGGTGTTTTTGGCAATTCCCACAGTCTGGCCGTTGCACAGTGGTTCCGCCCATACATGTACATACATGTGAAGTGGTGTGGTACCAGGGATCTACATACATACATATGTACATACATAATAAATACATACTCGCCATCCGTGGTAAATCGGGCATAGCGACATATCTCCGCCCAGTACATTTTTCTGGCGGAAATATGTCGATTTTTAAACGGCGAAGATGTGACGTTGTGAAACGACATATCATCGCCGGTGATATGTCGTTTCAAAACTTCATACCTCCGCCGACATATCTCCACCCAGTACATTCAATAAATGAACTATCGTCTCGAACTTATTTCGAGTATATGCATTCCTAATAACTATAGAGATATTACAAAGTTTGAAATCAGAATAACCAATTCTTTCACAGAAATTATAAATTCAATTTATTTGTTCATTTAAATTTTTTTTTCGTTTTATGAACGAAATTATTATTGGTTTACTTTTTTTTTTTTGAATAATTTATATTTTTATACCCTTGCAGAGGGTATATTAATTTTGGTCAGAAGTTTGCAACGCACAGAAGGAAGCATCTCCGACTATATAAAGTATATATATTCTTGATCAGCATGAATAGCCGAGTCGATATGACCATGTCCGTCTGTCCGTCTGTCTGGATCAACAGCTTCTCCTCCGAGACCATAAAAGCTACAGAGCTGAAATTTTCAGCATAGGCTCCTTTTGCTGCAGGCATTGTATATCTCGGAATCATCCCGATCGGACGACTATATCATATAGCTCCCATAGGAACGATCGGTCAGGAATAAGCTTTATCCTCAATAACTCCGTTGTTTTTTAACCGAATGCCACGAAATTTGATATTTATGAGTTTAATATGCTTCTTGATACTTCAACCAAGTTTGATCAGAATCGGACGACTATATCATATAGCTCCCATAGGAACGATCGGTCATGAATAAGGCTTAGCCTTAATAACTCTGTTGTTTTTCAACCGAATGCCACGAAATTTGATATTTATGAGTTTAATATGCTTCTTGATACTTCAACTAAGTTTGATCTGAATCGGACGACTATATCATATAGCTCCCATAGGAACGATCGGTCATGAATAAGGTTCATCCTCAATATCTCTCTTGTTTTTCAACCGAATGCCACGAAATTTGATATTTATGAGTTTAATATGCTTCTTGATACTTCAACTAAGTTTGATCTGAATCGGACGACTATATCATATAGCTCCCATAGGAACGATCGGTCATGAATAAGGTTTATCCACAATATCTCTGTTGTTTTTCAACCGAATGCCACGAAATTTGATATTTATGAGTTTAATATGCTTCTTGATACTTCAACTAAGTTTGATCTGAATCGGACGACTATATCATATAGCTCCCATAGGACCGATCGGTCATGAATAAGGCTTAGCCTTAATAACTCTGTTGTTTTTCAACCGAATGCCACGAAATTTGATATTTGTGAACTTTTAATACTTCAATCAAGTTTTATCAGAATCGGTTGGCTATATCATATAGCTGCTATAGGAACAATCGGTACAAAAAAAATTTTGTATGAAAAATTTTTTTCCTCAAGCTCAAAATTTTGAATTTGTAAATTTGGTATGTTTAATTTACAATAATGCTTCTGGTGAATTATATAGAGAAAATCTGCAAGGGTATACGAACTTCAGCACGGCCGAAGTTAGTCCATCTTTCTAGTTTTATATATTTTTTAATTATAAATATTCATTTAGAATTGAGAATTGCCTCAATGACTTCTTGGTTACCGCTTGGACATTTAGGTTTCCTATTTGAATTGTCCTCGTTGTGGGAAAGAATTTGATCCCAAAACATGGCACAAATATTTACATGATTGCATGGACGCAGCAAAACTGACTTTGGGTTTGTTAAACATACATTGCATGGGTTCATTTGAACAATTGATTCATCTGATAACTGACTTAAGTTGGAAGCATGTATGCATATACTAAATATTTTAGATTTATATTTTTACTTACTCAGCTAAAACATCATTAAATATTTTTTATTGTCATTGTTTTTGTTATTTTGGCAATCTTTTTTTATTTCACTAAGCACACTTATTTTTTCCATTTCGTGGCCCTGTGGACCATGAGCATGCACCATGTATTCTTCTTTGTACTATGTACTGGGCGGAGATATGCCCGATTTACCACGGATCTCCGCCGTTATTTATGTCGTTTCAACTCCATATCTCCGCCGATAAAAAACGATATATCTCCGCGCAGATGATGTGTCGTTTCAGAACGTCACATCTTCGCCGTTTAAAAAGCGACATATCTCCGCCAGAATGTATGTACATATGTACATACATATCTCTTCAGTACGTATGTATGTAGGTTGTAATCTTATTCAACGGTTTCGTACTGTAATATATGTATATATTTTCGTTATTATTATCAACAATTGTTACCATAATTATGTATATTATTAACATTATGAATGCTGCCAGGTATTTTATATAAAGTTGACATTCGCAATTCAGGAAGTTCATATGCCTAGAAAATTCGTTTGTATGTCTTTATATGTATACATAAGTTAACTCATAGCAACATCCGGTGGTATGCTGAATCGGCGCTTCCCACGTTATGCCCTGCATAACGCTGGACAAGCTGCGGAATGTGATATCTTGCACATGCCGCAAAATCAGCACTTATATATATATATAAATTTAAAAGTCCAATGAATATAAAAGAGTGCCTTCGTTCTTTTTATTGTCATGTGTGACCTCAATTCTTCGACAGCCTGCTTAATCCTGCTCCGCCTAAACTCACATCAATGTCCTTACTTCTGAATCATGCATGGTAGGCAGGGTAGCTAGCTCATCATCTTTAAGGATGCGCTAAGTGAACAGCTACCCTTCTGAATATTATTTGTTTTATGTAAATTTAAGTGATCCATAGTGTGGATAGTTAGATGAATCAATCTCCGGGTGATACCCTAATTGATTCCTTAGCATATTCCACACTGATCACGTATAGAGATATCTTCATTGAAATCGATCTCCGGGTGATACATTAATTGATTTAAAGTAGATTCCTTATTCACCAAACGTAGTATTTGTCGTTAAGTGTTATAAGCTTTAGTAATCCATAGTGTGGACTGATTTAAGAGGTGATACCCTAATTGATTCCTTAGCAGATTCCATACTGATCACGTATAGAGGTATCCTCATTTAAATCAATCTCCGGGTGATAGCCTTATTGATTTAAAGGGGATTCGCTATTCCTTGAGGATTAATAATCGTTGTTATGTGTGGTGGTCTGTCCTTCCCTTTCTTATTACCTCTACCTTTCCCTAAGTGATATGGTTCTAGCGTTATGACAAATGAGTCACCCATTCGCCACGTTGGGATGACTCCCTCATTTTTCTGGTCTCGGTATTTTTTTTTTTTACAAATTTTCTGTAATGTAAAGGCCCTGGGGAGAGTGATATATGTACCCCGGCCGGAAAACTTCCCTTACAACACAAATCCTTGGTGTACCATCCTTCTTTCAGACAACAACTACTCCTGTTGTCCATACACACGGGCAGCTTCGAAGATGTTATATAAGCTTGACTCTTGCTTGTCATCCTGCTTTCCAACTTGATCATTTGAAAATGTAAACCCTTTGTCTGTCGAAGAAAAGTTGAATTTCCCAATAAATCGTTTCCGATTAGAGCTTTGCAATCCACTGCGTCATCTGGTACGATCAAAAACTTTTGCTCCGTTTGGAGTCCGTGAACTTCTACATTGGCCGCAAGGAATCCTCTCGCTTTTGATTTCGACTTTCGACATCTGTTCCGTAATTTCATACATTTCTCTGAGAGCTTTATATGTTTTGTATGCATATAAGCCAGCTTTAAGCTCATTGTTGATGTACAAATTGTCGACTACGTAACGCAACACAGAAGATTCTTCAACACTACCATATGACGCAATTTTGTCTCATATTGAGGATGTACTCCTGTATCGACTCCTGCTTGAGCTTTTTACGCTCTCTTAGCTGTTGGTGAACTTCGGCACTGTTTAGTTCACACTCAAAATCCTCGATCAAGAGATTTTTGAAATCTGTGTAACTGTTCACTCTTTCCGATTCCAAGAATAGCTTCGCGGCGCCGCAAATATTGCCTGTGGCCAGTGAATATTTTTATGTATCATTCAGCTCATATGCTTCAACGATATATTTTAAAATTTCAAACCATCTCTTGATGCCCTCTCTATTAATTTCGGCAACTACTTTTTCGCAATTAATCCGGGTTCTGCAGTGTTATATACCCTCTGTACGTCGGCTTGAATTTTCAATATTAGCAGTTGCATTACTTGCTGCAATTGTGCTAGAATTAAATTGCTCGCGATATCGTTCGTTGGTTCTATTTCCTTATATACTTCGATTTTGTTTACAGGTTTGATTTCGATTAGTGGATCCACTCCGATTACTGGTTCCACTTCAATTACTTGCTCTTTGTTTGCTTCTTGATTTTCTTTTCTTCCTTTAACGTATTCTTTTGTCTATCTATTCGTCTCTTTCTGCGTCTTCGTTTTTGGCGTTCTTGTCGCTATCGGTTACAATTATTATTTTTTACGTCTCAACTACTTTTCACCATTCAACTGCTATTTTATACGTTGAATTGCTTAAAGCAAACCAACTTTAAACTTAAACAAAACTGTTGATCAGTCTCAGACTTGAACGAGCCCTCAAATGTAAAGATGGATAATAATAGGTTTAATGTTTATTTATCTAAGTTGATCAAATTCAGGGTTTTAATAAATATAACTTGTTTTTCGACTTTTAATTCAACTTAATTAGACGACTGCGAATTTGAATATGACTTTTTATTCAAATTCCTTCATTGACTGCTTCTTTCGACTCTCGATAACGACAGACTATCTTATAATCTGCTCTCCGATTCCTTTCGAGCGTTTCAACAACGATTTACGGGGTAACGACATATCTCCGCCGTTAGAAAAAACATCGTTTCTCTAACGGCGGAGATATGACATATCTCCGCGCAGATCAACGGCGATAATATGTCGTTTTACAACGAGGACAATTCAAATAGGAAACCTAAATGTCCAAGCTGTAACCAAGAAGTCATTGCGGCAATTCTCAATGTATTCGTTTATAATTAAAGAAAAATATAAATTATTAAAAAAAAAAAAGTAAACCAAATATAATTTCGTTCATAAAACGAAAAAAAATGTAAAATGAACAAATAAGTTGTATTTATAATTTCTGTCAAAGAATTGATTATTCTGATTTCAAACTTTGTAATATATCTATAGTTATTAGGAATGCATATGTACATACGAAATAAGTTCGAGACGATACTTCATTTATTGAATGTACATATATACATAATTTCGCGCGGAGATATGTCGTTTCAAAACTTCATATCCCCGCTATTAAAAAACGACATATCTCCGCGCAGATCACCGGCGATGATATGTCGTTTCACAACGTCACACCTTCGCCGCTTAAAAATCGACATATCTCCGCCAGAAAAATGTACTGGGCGGAGATATGTCGTCGGAGATATTACCTCTACCTTTCCCTAAGTGATATGGTTCTAGCGTTATGACAAATGAGTCACCCATCCGCCACGTTGGGATGACTTCCTCATTTTTCTGGTCTCGGTATTTTATTTTTTTACAAATTTTCTGTAATGTAAAGGCCCTGGGGAGACTGATACGGCACTGTTTAGTTAACACTCAAACTCCTCGATCAAGAGATTTTTTAAATCTGTGTAATTGTTCACTCTTCCCGATTCCAAGAATAGCTTCGCGGCGCCGCAAATATTGCCTGTGGCCAATGAATATTTTTATGTATCATTCAGCTCATATGCTTTTAAAATTTCAGACCATCTCTTGACGCCCTCTCTATTAATTTCGGCAACTACTTTTTCGTAATTAATCGGGGTTCTGCAGTGTTATAAACCCTCTGTACGCCGGCTTGAATTTTCAACATTAGCAGTTGCATTACTTGCTGCAATTGTGCTTGCATTAAATTGTTTGCGATATCGTTCGTTACAGGTTCGATTTCGATTAGTGGATCCACTCCGATTACTGGTTCCACTTCAATTACTTGCTCTTCGTTTGCTTCTTGATTTTCTTTTCTTCCTTTAACGTATTATTTTGTCTATCTGATTGTGGGAGAATGGAGCTTCTAGATCCAATTGACAAATTCGAAATGATTTTGTATGGGGCCAGTCCAGTTATTATTGCCAGACAGAAAAATAACCAAAGCGTCGGTCTTCGATAAATGTCCACTTTTATTCACACCAAATGGTATATAAATGTTTATCGCGAAATTAAATTTATGTTGTGTGGCAACAAAAAAAATGGAAAAATGTAAGAATCAAAAGCGAACTGAAAAGTAAGTAAAACTCGACTTAGCGTGATGGCGGCTTCCATCAAACTTGCCCGTCACGCCAGTGTGCCCGTCCGACACCTGGGAAAAAATCTTCCCCGCCGCTGCTCCTGGTCACCGTCGGCGTGAACATACCGCCCCCCTTGCAACAAATTTCAATAGCCCGGTGGGCAAGTGGGAGGATGGGGAGCGGCGTCGTCCGGGAGCACCTAGATGCCGCAGGAACCGGAGATGATCCAGCCGAACACTGTGCTCTGGGCGTCCGGGATGCCACTCTGGCCGGGCACACATCCGGGCTGGATGACTTCCGGGTATATGTCTGCCCCGAGCACCAAAGCCACTGCCGCCGGATGGTAGTAGCCGGGATCCGCTAACACCAGCGTGGCGAATTTTCCCTGGACCGCGGCGGGGATCTCCCGGCTGGGAGTGCGGATATCGAGCTCCTTCTCGACCTTCAGCACGACCTCCTTTTGGAAGACGGACTCTGTCCTGGAGCGGATTATGGCATGGCACGCCTGGTCCTTGCCCACTGGAGCCACCGCCAATCCCAGATCCTTGGCGAAGGCCGCGCTGATTCGACTGTCAGGCGCGCAGGCGTCCAGCAGAACGCGAGCCTCGACCTCCTTCTCGCCATTGTCGACCTTGACCGCCGCCGTCGGCATGACGTGAAGCGTCCGCAGGTTCAGCAGAGACGCGAGGGTGGGCGCTCGGGATGAGCTGCCCGCTGTTTCGCCATCTGTTGTGCCCCGAGCCGGCGTCCGATACCGTCGGGAGGCCCTCCTGTCGCCTGAGTCAACCGTGTGCAGAAGCGTGTGGTGGATGTCCTCCACAGCGGCGACATCCCGCCGAACTCCAACACGACCCTGCCGAGTGCTCGTGGGCCAGACAGTTCGCGCAGTACTTATTCACGAGCACTGCCCGCAGCCGCTTCTCCGCACGAAGGTTCAGGAACCTTCGGCACTGCCGGAGCCCGTGGACTCCTCGACAGACGCGGCAGCGGTATGCGTTTCCCCCCTGGGGGTGGCGACGGGCTGCTTGGCGGGAAGGCGGTGCCATCTTTATGTTGTAGAACGAAAAAACTGGAACGAGAAGAGATGATTAAAACCTATGTGCCTGGCAACACCGGACATGGAACAACGGAGACGTGGACAAACAGTACGGAAACGGAACGGATAGACGCGATAGTGTCACATTTGAGGAGGAGTTGCTTCATGGTCGCTGGATAGGAGAATCAGCTTCGCGACCGGCCTTTTAATAATGCCACGGGAAGTCCGTACGTCGGCGACACGTACTAAGCCGTCAGCCCCGGTGTGGACAAGCTCAACTCGCCCCAACCGCCAGTCAGTTGGAGGGAGATTGTCCTCACATATGACCACCAGGTCGTCGGCATGCAACTTCCACTTGTTCCTCTTGTGCAACTCCTTTAAATATTTGTCCTTCCAGCGTCGGCAGAAGTGGTGATGAAGCGCTTTCAGGCGCTGCCAGCGATTCACCAACGACATGGGTTCCGCATGGATCTCGGGCTCGGCTATGGCCACCAAGGGGCCTCCCACTAGGAAGTGTCCAGGACTCAAAGGACACCAGATCTGCCGGATCTTCGCTCATAGGCTAAATGGGACGCGAATTCAAACACGCCTCGATCCTACATAGAAGGGTGGAGAGTTCCTCGAAGGTGTATCGGGTGTTGGCAGTGGATCGATAGAACAGCTTCTTGAAGCTCTTCACCCCAGCTTCCCACAAACCTCCCATGTGAGGCGCGCTCGGCGGAATGAAATGCCAGGATAGGATTCGTTGGTCAAAACGGTTGGTAATGCAACGCTTCGTTGCCTCCAAGAAATCCCTTCCTAGGGACTTGGATGCACCAACGAAGGTCTTGCCGTTGTCGGAATAGATCCGTTGCGGACATGACCTCCGCAACACGAAACGGGAAAACGCAGCCAGGAACTTCTCTGTGGTGAGGTCTGATGTAGCTTCGAGGTGGATGGTCTTCGTGCTGAAACATACAAATACGCAGACGTAGCCTTTGGTGTTGAGACAGGCTCGTCCGGTATAATTTTTGACCTCGAAGGGCCCAGCGAAATCAATGCCAGTGTGCGTGAAAGGCCGGGCAAAGGTGACCCGTACTCGGGGAAGCTCGCCCATGAGTTGCGTCTGCTGCCGACGCATCCAGAGAACGCACACCTTGCATCCACGGACGTGAGCCTTCACGGCATTCTTCACCTTCGGAATCAAAAATTTTGCTAGCAGCACTCGCACCATTAATTGATTACCGCCGTGCAGGGTGATGCGGTGTACGAAATCGATGATGAGGCGGGTCAAACGAGCGTTGTACGGTAGGAGGATCGGATGACGTTCATCATAGTTGAGCGATTCGGAGGCCCGCAGGCGCCCGCAAGACCTAAGGATACCAAGCTGGTCTAGAAATGGATTCAAATTTGCCAGTGAACTTGATGATGGAATCGGACGACCTTCGGAGAGGCAGCGGATTTCTGCAGCAAACTCTCTACGCTGCGCCTGCTGGATCAGGACTCTTTCAGCTGCGTGCAGTTCTTCACTGGAGAGCTCGGGGGTCGTTGGCCGAGACGATTGCCGACAACAGAATCGACGGACATAGGCTGTCACCCGCAGGGCCCTGCCGAAGTCCGAGCACGGTCGGTTAGGTCGGCCTCCGCCTGGGTGGCAATGTGACAATGTGCCCGTCGTTCTATCTCCGTTTCCAATGCAATACCCGGGGATGTCGGTCAACACTCGGGAGGGAGACGAAGCCAGTCTGGTCCATGCCACCACAGCTGGCTAGCAGCTAAGTCGGCTGCCGATACTCCCGGCTCGCCAAATCGGCTGAATTATCCTCAGACCACACATGAGCCCAGTCGCGGACTGCTGTGTTCTTGGAGATGGAGGACACTCGGTTGGCGACGAAAGTGGAGCAACTGCATGGGGGCTTGTTCAGCCAAGCGAGAACGATGCATCGTGATGGTGGAATCGGTCCAGAAGAAAGCTTTGGCGTTACGGATTGGAAGTTCGGTGATCACTGCCGCATAGAGGTCCGCAAGAAGTACCGCCCCACTTAGCTCCAGACGAGGCAAAGACACCGTCTTCACCGGGGCCACTCGGGTCTTAGCTGTGAGCAGATGCACACTTACGTGATCTCCATGCTGAACGTGCACATATAGCGCTGCACCGTAAGCCTTCTGGGACGCATCGCAAAAACCGTGAAGTTGCCACTTCCACCCATCTGGGAATACGGATTCGGGTGAGATCTGGATAATCCCGCAAGAACTCCTCCCATTCCACGGAGTGACGTGGGAAGCGGATCATCCCATCCCAGCTCAGTCAGCCAGATCTGCTGCATAAAGATTTTCGCTCGAACCACGAAAAGAGCTAGCCACCCGGCTGGATCGAACAACTTTGTTATGTGCGACAATACTTCTCTCTTGGAAACCGACTCCTTGACAAAAGGGTCGGTAGAGACGAAGAAGAATTGATCCTGCTTTGCCTGCCATCGGATGCCTAGTGTTTTGGCGGTGCTTGCGTCCTCCAGCTCTAGAAATTCGGCATTTAGGAGATGCCCCTGCGGAATATCGCGTAACACGTCTTTCTGATTGGAGGTCCACTTACGGAGAGGAAAACCAGGGGAGGCGAGGACTTGCTGAAGCTCCCGGATCGTCGCGCGAACATCATCTACGTACATGTAGCGACGCAAAATCTCGCTCGCCCGGGGATGTTGTTGCTCCACGTCCGCAGCTAGTTGGAGGAGTACGCGGATCGCCAGGAACGGGGCGCAGATCACCCCAAAGGTGACTGTTTGAAGTTCGTAGTCCTGCAGGATACCATCTTTGTCTCGACATAAGATACGCTGAAAGGGGGTATGATCGGAGGATACATGAATCTGGCGATACATTTGCGTGATGTCAGCATTGAACACAACTCGGAAGAAACGCCATTGGAGGATCTGGAGCGTGAGGTCCGCTTGAAGGGTAGGGCCAGGGTGCAGGTTATCATTCAAGCTAACACCTCTGGTGGACGGACTTGAGGCGATGAAGACGACACGGAGTTTGGTCGTGGTGCTTTCGGGCTTAAACACCGCATGATGGGGCAAATAGAAATTTTGGAATCAGTAGGGGGTGGAATGCGAATCATATGCCCTAATTCCTCATATTCACGCAGGACTGCGTCATATTGCTCTTTCAAAAGGTAAGGACACTACAAAACGTCCGTCTTCCCTTCGTTTGGTGGTCTCCCGGAAATGAGTTTCGCACTTTCTATCCTCTTCCTTTTCCGGTTTTACTGGAAGATCTTCCACCTCCCAAAATTTGGTGAGCAACTTATCCAAGCTCATGTTGCTTGGGACTACAGTGACCCTTGCGGCCAGAACGGATGACGAAGGAGTGGTAGACTTGGCCATGGGTCCACATAGAACCCACCCAAATATAGTTTCAAGGCCGACGAGAGAACCGCATATATCCTTTTTGATCCTTTCCCCTAGGATTTGGGGGAAAAGGTCGACACCGATTAGCAAATCAATGCTGGAACTCTGATTAAAGTGGGGGTCGGCTAAGGCTATACCCTTGATGTTTCCTTCTAATTTCGCGGGAATCGGACAGGACGGAAGGGAGCCGGCCAGATTCGGCAGGACGAAAGCAGACGTACCATGTAGGCGTACTCATATTTGAGCTTAACTGTTGAGAGATCAGAGTGATATTCTTCACACGTATCCACGGAAAGCGCTCGCGTACACGTCAGATACTCCGCCTCTACTCTGCCCCAAAGGACTTTATTCTGGTCGAGGTGCATCCGGAGAGCAAACATGGAAACTTCCTCCTCGATGGAGGCCATTGTGTTCACTTCCGAACACGGTCAGACTATCGCAGGCTGCGATGAAATGATGCGAATAAACGCTTTTGGGACTCGGATCTAGTCAGGACTTGGGCAGTTGGAACCGAGATGGTGATTCGCGGAACCTCGGCGGATTTCTCTGAGCCCGGTAGGGTGGACGATGGCACTCGGCTGGACAAGGATGCTCGTTTGCGCGGAGTTTGAGAGAGGTAAGGCGATGTCGGAGCGCTACTAGAACCGGATGGACAGCGTTTGATTGTATCAGTGATACGAGGGACTTTACTTGTTGGCGATGACGACGTCGACCGACGCGGCACGGAGAGACGATCAGGCTTCGGGAGACTCTTGGCAGGGTCTGTGGGCATAGTCGGATCAGACACCGGCTACCCAATGAAAAATAAGAAATGGATGCGGAACTTGGAGTGGACTGTATTATACGTAGCTAAGAATAACAAAAAAAGAACGGAGCTAAAACACCGCGGAGGACAGTGTTAGAGAATGTGGACTGTAAATGTGGAACGTATAAATGCTAGGAATGTGTATGATTCTAAATAATTATGTATGGAGTATTGAAATGTTTATATAATGGTATGTAATAATATAAATGTATATAAATTATATAAATAAAATGATGTATAAAGATAATGTCACTATATGGACTTAGTGCAGGAAATGGATGGAATGTCGGAACGAAAAGTAGCGTATGGAAAAAACGGACACAACAAATGTTGGACGGGCGGAAGTGGTACCCACAGATTTGGATCTTGAGCAGTATTCGGTTAATTGGTTTTCTTTTTTTTTATACCGGAATATTACCGAGACCTGGCGTCGGGCCGAAAGGATCCTCGCTCGGAATTGCGCGGAATTTTTTGTAAGAGAAAAAACTCGGGATTTCGGGCGCAGGATTGGGGTCGATTGTTCTCGGGACCCGACAACGTAACCACTTCGCTTCGGACCAAAAATAAAACTTTTTTAGGAAAAACAATTTTTATCCAATTTATTAATTTTAATGCCAACTCCAATTCTAATTTAAATTAAATTAAATTAATTTAAATTAAATTAAATTAATTCAAATTAAATCAAAATTCGAATAAAAAATCAAAATCAATAAAATCGATGATTGTATAGGAATCGGACTTGGACACGGAAATTTTCACTTTATTAATTTCAATTTTAATTTGAATAAAAAAATTAATTTTAATTTTAATTTGAATTAAAATTAATTTTAATTTTAATTTAAATCAAATTAAAATCCACATCAAAAAAAATTTAAATTAATAAATTCGTTGTTGAGAGTCGGAACCAGTGACTCATCTGAGCATCACTGACGAATGGTCAGCTGTTGAAAAGCTCACTGCCCGTTTTTGTTCTTTTGTTGTTGTGGAAAAAGAAAAATAAATTAATCAAATTTCGATTTGATTAATTTACTCTACGGACACCTTTTATTTTTGAGGAAAAATCACCACCGGAAAATGCGCGACCGGCTTATATACACAATGCCCGTATGTAAAAATGCAAGTGCATATATTATATGCGTATGTATGTATGTAGGTACATATGTGGCTGTATATAAGCTGCGCCAGCGCACTAGTGAAAACTTTGGAAACACAAAAAGAAAAAACGCGCGATTTTGTTTTTTAATCAAAATGCCGGAATTGGAATTGGAAAAAATCGCGGGACTTTAAGCACTTGGATGGGTTTTTTTTTGTATGTTCCACCGGGAACCGCACTCGCGTATGTGTAAACGGATGTATGTATGTATGTGTGGATATTTATAAGTATGTATACATATGTATATATGTACATATGTACATATATGTACTGGGATAAATATATATATATTTTTGGAAGGAAAAAATGAACAGGACAATAAAAATCAGGACTGGAAAAACTTGTACATATGTCCATACAATTCAGAGTGAAAAGTTGCTATGGAAAAAGCGGGAACTTTTCACTGCAGGTCTGTATGTATGTATGTATTTGGAATTGAATTTAATGGAAATAAGAAATTTGTCTACTTATCAGAATCTCCACCAGGGCAAATGCTGGGGCAAGCGGAACGAAGAATATCCGGCTCGAAAGACCAATGTTTATGTAGGAGGGTGGAGCTTCTCATCCAATTCGACAAATTCCTTCAAACTTTATATGGGGCCAGTCCCAGATTGGTATTGGAGAATAGATGGAAAAAACAAGAGCGTCGGGTTTTTCCTTCTAGAGGTGTTCACTTTTATTCACAAAATAGATATATGTGGCGCGAGATTATTTACAAGTTGAAGATGTAAAATGTATATGCAATTGAAAAGCAAAATGAAATGTAAAGTTAGCAAGACAAAATCGACTTAATATGATGGCGGCTTCCATCGAACTTGCTCCTCACGCCAGTGTGCCCGTCCGACACCTGGTCAAAAATCTTCCCCGCCGCTGCTCCTGATCACCGTCAGCGTGAACACGCTGAAAAATCCGTTGAGAAGGAACCGACGATCCAACTACCGGTAAAAATTGCAGCGCCATTTTATGTAAATTGGGATATGTGTTTTTCATACCTTCCCAAACTTGTAGAGGGTTGCTGACGCTAATTGACGGTTGACGCTAATGCAACCTGGCATTCTCATCATCGCTATCATCTCCACATCAATATCCCCATTAGGCTTATGAGACTGTGCCAGCTGGTGATGGTCCCAAAAGAATTGAATTTAGTTGTGCTTGTCAAGTTATCATTACTATTGTTGTCTTTGACCATCGGTTTTACCATAGACTTGATTTTTATAATAGAGTTTGAGCATAAGAGAGCAAGACTCTCAGAGTCTTTAATATGCAGTTTCTTAAACCTTGGATCAAGTACTGTAGCCATTGCCAGAATTGAGACCTGAAACTAGAAAGATGGACTAACTTGGGCCGAGGAAGTTCGTATACCCTTGCAGATTTTCTCTTATATAATTCACCAGAAGCATTATTGTAAATTAAACATACCAAATTTACAAATTCAATATTTTGAGCTTGAGGAAAAAATTTTTCATACAAAATTTTTTTTGTACCGATTGTTCCTATAGCAGCTATATGATATAGCCAACCGATTCTGATCAGACTTGGTTGAAGTATCAAAAAGCATATTAAACTCATAAATATCAAATTTCGTGGCATTCGGTTGAAAAACAACAGAGTTATTGAGGATAAAGCTTATTCATGACCGATCGGTCCTATGGAGCTATATGATATAGTCGTCCGATTCAGATCAAACTTGGTTGAAGTATCAAGAAGCATATTAAACTCATAAATATCAAATTTCGTGGCATTCGGTTGAAAAACAGCAGAGTTATTGAGGATAAGCCTTATTTATGACCGATCGTTCCTATGGGAGCTATAGGATATAGTCGTCCGATTCTGATCAAACTTGGTTGAAGTATCAAGAAGCATATTAAACTCATAAATATCAAATTTCGTGGCATTCGGTTGAAAAACAACAGTTATTGAGGATAATCCTTATTTATGACCGATCGTTCCTATGGGAGCTATATGATATAGTCGTCCGATTCTGATCAAACTTGGTTAAAGTATCAAGAAGCATATTAAACTCATAAATATCAAATTTCGTGGCATTCGGTTAAAAAACAACAGAGTTATTGAGGATAAAGCTTATTCCTGACCGATCGTTCCTATGGGAGCTATATGATATAGTCGTCCGATCGGGATGATTCCGAGATATACAATGCCTGCAGCAAAAAGGAGCCTATGCTGAAAATCTCAGCTCTGTAGCTCTTATGGTCTCGGAGGAGAAGCTGTTGATCCAGACAGAAGGACAGACGGACATGGTCATATCGACTCGGCTATTCATGCTGATCAAGAATATATATACTTTATATAGTCGGAGATGCTTCCTTCTGTGCGTTGCAAACTTCTGACCAAAATTAATATACCCTCTGCAAGGGTATAACAATACATTTAAAATAAAATTTTTAAGGAATAAATTAATGATGACATTTGATGCATACCTGCGCTATTGAACCCATACGCTTATCAATTTCTAACAACAAGAAGTTCTTAATGTCTTTTTCTCTGGAGTGGTAGTTATCAACCTTAAGCAATTTTGTTTTTAAGACATTCACCATTGGGATAACCATACTGGCTGTGCAATACGTATCGGTGCCTATTATTTTTGTGGCTTCCTCGAGGGGGCGCAGCATTGACATGATATTATTAAGCAACTGTAATTCACTTCCATTTAGCATCTCAACATCATTGCGGACACTTAACACAATATCGTTTATGAAATTTTAAGTTCCAATTAACGCTCAATCATATAGTATGTGCTATCTCATCTAGTAGCCACATCTTGGATTAATACCTTGTCCGTTGCCTTTCTTAAGTTGTCGCTGGCAACGCAACTTTGCTTAAAAAAAGTTATAATTCCCTTTACCTTTTCAATGCATACACTTATTGAATCTCTTTGCATAGCAGATCGTGCAATTCGATTTAGGGTGTGTGGAAAACATGGTATGTGCTTTTTTCGCCCAAAACCTAGGTTAACGGCTTTGACGACATTTGCCCCATTGTCGGTGACGACGGCTGTCACTAATTCGTTTTCAATGTGGCAATCTTTGCAGCAACTGTCCAGCATTTCAGTGAGGTATACTGATGTGTGTCGCTCGCTTAGCTTCAAAACTCCGATGATCAAAGAAGTCATTTCAAGCTCAAGCTGAAAATGAGCAGTAATGTCAAGTAACTGCGCATTGACATCTGGTCGCTCCATACACCCATTGTTAGTGTTAGCGTTTTCCCATTTAGCAATCTTCCACATTTCCTTCATTTCCAAAAACTTGTCATCCACCCATTTTGTAATTAAATACCGCGGCGGTATTTTGTACGCGGTGCAATCGTATTCATCAAATATATGAAGCCTTTATTTTCGACTATGGAAAATGGTTGCACATCTTTTGCTATCATGTAAATAATACCATCGTTGATTCTTTTAGTTTTTGTGCCACACCGCTAGTATCAGGACTGCTGGCACTTCAACATGTTGATCAATTTTATGAAGGGAACGTAGGTGGTCCTTCATGTTGGTCGTGTTACCCGCCGTTTTCAGAACTTTGGTGCAAATGTTGCATTTTGCACCATTTCCGTTTCCAATTTTAGTGAAGTGCCTCCCGCAAAAACAACGGTGAATCAGATTTTCATCAAGCCCCTGTAATTTCTGCAGACAACCGAGGATTTAAAAAAAAATTTCTTGCTACATTGCCATCGTTGGATGTTCCTTTGCCAAAATCTTTAGGCTGGTCCACTATTAAGCCCATTTTATCCCGAAAACCGTTGAACTTCTCTCTTTCTTTCTAAAACTTACTGTTTTTGTTGGGGCCCTCTGACCTGCCACATTTTTTATGACCGACTTATAAGAAAGGTGAAAGTATTCAAAGAATCTTATTTTTGCTTCGCATATATAACATTTACTGGAGTGCGATTCACTTAAAGTATTACAAACTTTTCCATCCACCATAGTTAATTTTAAGTTATGCCCAACGGATATTTTTTCTATTTTGGACACATACTTCTTTAGGTATTAGAATATTTATTTTCTCCTTAAAATATTTCTCCTCTGATTTTTGATACTTCAGTCGTCTCTTTTAAACTGGAATCGAACTGGTCTGCAATAACGTAATGACGAAGG
Source organism: Drosophila sturtevanti (assembly GCA_018150375.1). Classification (NCBI taxonomy): domain Eukaryota; kingdom Metazoa; phylum Arthropoda; class Insecta; order Diptera; family Drosophilidae; genus Drosophila; species Drosophila sturtevanti. The sequence continues at coordinate 31,614 of JAECWJ010000620.1, forward strand.
CTCTTCACTCTTTGAAATAAGTTGAAGAGGTACGTAAGACGTAACGAATAAACTTTTTGTCGTCTACATCATGATTAGAAAACGTTTGCTTGTATTCGCTATGGCTCGTACTTCCATCAAAACCCCACTTTCCAATTAATAATAGATTAGCAAAGGAATCATCTGCAATTGTTTCAATGACATCAGATTGAAGCTTTACATAATATCTAACAAGCTTTGAAGCTCGACTTCTGCGTAGGATTCGACCACAGATATGTTGTCAGGATATCTATCTTTTAAGAGCTTAAAAATGCATTTGTAGTTCGGAAAAAAAAAAAAAAAACTAATGATATTTTGCTGTTCACAAATTTCGTATCAGCAAATATTGGTGTTTCGTCATTCCGGTCTTGATTAAAAAGAGAAATGATTCTTCTATGGGATCCGCTGGTAATACATTTTGTCCTTGATTTTCATTCGTCATGCAGAGACAGCGGTTTCATAAATTTTCGACCAGACCGAAGATTTCTTACGTTTATAACGCATCCAAAAATCGAACTTTTTTTTTGCAAATGTACTCAATTGGCTTAACACACGCATTCAATTCTTCTTTAAAGCCGAAGTTCACAAAATTTTGTTGTACATCAGCAATTCTTTGTACCGACCTTTTCAGCATGTGTGCCTTTTTTTGGAGCACCATAAATTAAAAATATGTATGGCCGTCCGAAGCCACTGACATATGTCCTATCATTAATAAGAGTTAAAAACCAAAATATAAGAAAAATTAATAAGTATAAGAGGTTTTTTTGCAAAATGAAAACACAAAAAAAGTCGAAAACAAACACAGGGGCTCTCCTTTCTGGACAAGTTTGACTTTGAAAAAATAAAGAAGAAGCAAGAAGCAAGTTTCTTCAGCTGACAACGCTTTATTAAGTAAAAACTTAGATTAATACAATCAA
>JAECWJ010000622.1:0-41956 GCA_018150375.1 Drosophila sturtevanti
TGTTTCACGCTAATTGTTTTGGTTTTTTTATAATTTTACTTAATATTACTTATAAAACTGCTAAGCACTGAAAAAGTTTGTTAAATTCAATAAAAACTCATTATTTTTACATCTAAAGCCAAAAAATTTAGTTTTTACCCATTGTGTAAACTGTTTCTTGACAGACTGTATATGTATGTATGTATGTACGGCAACATGGCTACGTAATTGAACCACCGCTCATCTTGTCTTTTTTAGAATTGATCTCTACCTACTACACCACCAAACTTAAATATTGCGACTGCGCTATTTCCACGAAACTTAAGCTTAAATATCGCGACTTTGCTATTTCAAGAAGACAACAACACAATACAAATAGTTTTCTGTCTCTTTCTGTTTCGCACTCTGCTTGTAGTCTTTTCAAGCACGTGTTCGGATATACATATGTTTGTATGTTTTTGTGTATGCATACATGAAAGCATATACATACATACATATGTACATATAAACGTATTTAATTGGCTGCATATACACTGCGCGTCATCAGGTTAGCGCCCCCCTTATACTCACCGTAAATGTTAAATATTTTCCAAACCGTTTGAAATAATTGATTGAAATTTGTTTACACCATAATTCAGTGAATTCTCTTTAAAATAAGACTAATTTAAATATTGAATGTTATGAGATTAATTTATTATAATTTTTCTTGAAAGAAGTATGAAAAAAGGGTATTGAAAATTTGTTCATCAGGTTAGCGCCATTAGAGATATGTCAAAACATATAAATCTTAGTGAAATGTAAAGACACTTTTTTTAGTTTATAACCAAAATACTTAATATTTTGAAAAAATTAATAATAGGTGGTCTCGCCTTTGTTTGTAATAACTTCGAAATTCGATTAGGCATCGAATCATACAATTTGGCAATATAATTTAATGAAATTAACGACCAAGCATCTTTAATGCCTTTTATAGGGTCAGATTTTGAATTATATTGTAGCACTTCTACATTTTGGCTTTGCATCCACATTTTAACGGTCCTGGCGGTGTGTATTGGGGCATTGTCGTGCTGGAAATACCACTGCGAATTCCCAAATGTATTTTTTATTTGGGGAAATGCTGTTTTTAGCACGTCCTTGTAGTTCTCCGCGGTCATTCGCGATGTCAAGAACTGCAACTCGAAGGTTCCATAATAAGAGATGGCTCCCCACACCATTACACCTCCGATTCGACTGTGCAAACGGTCCAAATGATGCTCCTCTTTACGGAGATCGTGGAAGTAATAATTATACCCATCAGGGCCTTCAAAATTAAACTTTTTCTCGTCTGAAAAAACGACACACTTCCATCGCGAAGTCCAATCCATATGGGCTCGGGCAAAATTAAGGCGAGCTTCTTTCCGCAGGTGATTAAGTGGCGGCTTCTTTTTTAGTTTCCGTCGCTGCAAGTGTTCAGCTTCCCGAATAACTCTTAGCACACTGGATACACTCGCTTTTACATTAGGTTTTTCCTTTATTTTAGCAGCCGACTCATGCGAATTTGATGCTTCCCGTAGTATTCTCCGTTTATCTGTTTGGGAAACTACTCGATTGTTTCCCCTTTATAGTTCATTCCGTATTTCTCTTATTTTTGAAAAAAATTGGATATATTGTGCCTGCCAGTTTTTTCGGCAATTTTGTGCACTGTCAGGCCCAATTCCGAGTAAGCTTCAATCTTTGATTTTTCTTCCACAGATAAAATTGATTTTTTTCCCATATTAAACGGTAAACTAAAGAATATAATTGACTTGTGATACAAAAAAAATTTCGTGACCGTGATCGCTAATCTGATGACGCACAAAAAGGGCAAGCTTTTTCGTCGAGAATAAAGCAAAACGCGAAAAAATATATAACGGTTCTTCTAAGAAACTTTCTTCTCTTGCCATAATGATCACAAAGGAGTATTGTAACAACATCAAAAAACTTTTACGAAATCCAGTGCAATGGGAAAGTGAAAATTAGAAAATATATGTAGAGAGAGGGGGGGCGCTAACCTGATGACGCGCAATGTACATATGTACATACATACATACTGATGCTGATGGGCGTTGATTAATTGATTTGTGTTTATTATCCGATCTGAATCAAACTTACTGGTAAGGTGTAAAATTAGAATTGCCGTCTGTATCCCATTTGGTTGAGATATCTCAAAAAAACAAAAAGTTTTTCTCACAAGAACTGTTTTAAACAACTCAAATTTTGACCGAGGTAGCTCTGATCTTTCCTATTTTTCTATAACTTATAGTTGTCCGATCCAAAAAATCTTTAAATTTTATTTACTTACATCATCAATGAACAGAATGATATGACTCGAAATTTAAGTTCGAAAAAGTGCGAAGAAACCGACAGACGGACATGGTCAAATCGACTCTGCTATTGATGCTGATAAAGAATATACTTACATCTATGTATTTAATATTGACTTCATTCTTCAATATACAGTGGCTCACAGCTTATTTCGTGCAGAGCTATAGTACAACTTTAAATCCGTATTCCCGCTAAACTAGTAAAGATATCCAAAAAATTTAAATGAGGTCTTATTTATTAGTAATTCATTATTTATTAAGGCACTTAATTTTTTTCTCTTATAACAAATAACACTTAAATCGGAATCGCCCTTCTAGTCCCAGTTTTCCTGCACTTTGCAGCAAATTGTCCTTCAAAATTGATAGCAGAGGTTCAAAATGAAATGGGAAAACAATGTTCCGTAGAAACAGTTCGCCGTGTACTACGGGATCAGGACTTTAATGGCCGAGTAGCACGGAAGAGGCCGTTTATTAATATGAAAAATCGGAAATGTAGACTATAATTTGTAAAGGAACACGTTAGTCGCCCGATTTCCTTCAGGAATGATGTAATATTTGCAGATTGCAAATTCAATATATTTGGGTCGGATGGGATGCAGTATGTTTGGCGCCAACTAAACACGGAGCTCCAAAATAAGCACCTAAAACCGACAGTAAAACATGGCGGTGGCAGTGTCATGGTTTGGGCCTGCATGGCGGCTTCGGGAGTTGGAAACCTGGTTTTTATCGAAGGAAATATGTACAAGGATATGTACCTATCAATTTTGAAGGACAATTTGCTGCAAAGTGCAGGAAAACTGGGACTAGAAGAGCGATTCCGATTTTATCAGGATAATGACCCAAAGCATAAATCGGGTATTGTCCAGTCCTGGTTGATCTGGAACTGTCCGCATGTGGTCAATTCACCAGCCCAGTCGCCCGACCTAAACGTTATTGAAAATTTGTGGGCAATATTGGACATAGCCATTCGAAAAGGTCAATTTCTAACAAAAATGACCTCAAAACGGCCTTATTGGAAGAATGGCAAAAAATCTCCAGCGAAGTCACGCAAAATTGGTAAACTCAATGGAACCACGTTTGAAAGAGGTGATTAAACAAAAAGGAGGTCATACAAAATACTAAAATTAGATTTTGTTGATAATTTGTAATGTTAAGTGCAGTGCACGAAATAAGCTGTGACATAGAAAAAGCCATTTATTTTAGTTTTCTTTAGTTTTAAGTGTTATTTGTTATAAGAGAAAAAAATGAAGTGCCTTAATAAATAATGAATTACTAATAAATAAAACCTCATTTAAATTTTTTGGATATCTTTACTAGTTTAGCGGAAATACGGATTTAAAGTTGTACTATAGCTCTGCACGAAATAAGCTGTGAGCCACTGTATATATAAAAAAAATAACAAAATAATGTTTTCCAAACAAATGAAAATATAACTTTAAATTAACAGTATTTTGATTTTTTCAAAACAAATTAAATTAGGAAAATATTATTACTTAACTTAACAGTATTTAAAGCTTTTTTTTTGTGAGTTTTCAAACAAATTAAATTATGGAAATATTATAATGACTCAACTTATCAGTTGTTTGAGATCCATTCATTTTTATTTAGGAAAACCAGCATATCCACATTTTTTGGCTTTAGTGAACTTCGTTTTTCACTTACTATTAAGCCTGCTTTGCTGAACATACGCTCACTTTCAGTTGACGTAGCCGATACGCAGAGATATTTTTTTGAGCTCATCTTCAATGGCTCAATGTAATTACTAAGTGATGGTACAAACACGATGCGAAAACATCGAACATCGGTTTACGAACATCGATGTTTCATTTTCAAATTGATACATCGATAAAACATCGATGTTCCGCCCAGCTCTACTGCGAAGTATATGATAACAGTTAATATCGATACCAGGAACGGATTAGTAAATGGAGCAAGTGGACAATTTATGGGTGTTGACTGCGTATCAAGTAGATCGAACGTATTAATATCGACGCTTTGGATAAAGTTTTTGGAGGATTCGGTAGGAACCGAAGCCAGATCTAAGAACAGAAACACATCTCACCCTGATTGGACTCCTATTGTAAGAGTATTGGGAGCCTTTCAACATCGCAAGAATGAGCAAGTAACTATAGAGCGTTGTCAGTTTCCTGTGGTGCGTGATGAAGCAATAACTATACATAAGAGTCAAGGTGCTACGTATAGCTAAGTAGTTGAAAACTTTGCAAGATGGCATGAGTCGATCTGCGCTTTATGTAGCTTGCAGTAGAGCAACCAATGCAGCAGGATTATATATTATTGAAAAATTTTATCCACCGAGGGAAATGTAGCGAACAGATTCAGTTTTTATTGAGCTAAATAGTCTCAGAATTGAGAAATTTCTGACGCCATATCTAAAGTGGCTTCTTGAGAAACCGTCAAATAATATACTGACATGCTACCATAATGTTCACGCCTTACATTTGCGATATACGGATATATAGGCTGATATATTTCTAGTTGGACAAGAGAGAATGAAGACTGTGGTTTATTCGTCTATAACACAATTGCGAAAAGACCAAGAATTAATAACCCTTTCACTTAAGATGAATAACTTGGCGTTCCCTCTCATAGACTTCTTTGCAAAGACTAACTTTTGAAGGTCATTAAAATCCATTAAAATAGCTTGATCTTCGAACTCTGAAAGCCATTCCTCAATTCCAATAGAGTTTGTTCCATCAAATGTTCTTATTGTGTCCTCTATGTCTCGAAAATTCATGCCAAAACGCATGACATATCGCCACAACGTTTGTCCATTCTGCTGCTTCTCTCTCTCTATTTGCCAAATTCTTTTTCTTAGTGTTTTCGATAGAGGTGCAAAACTATTGATGGTGGGCGCCATCGATTGTGGACGATAGTAATTTCCAAACAATCGATGGCGGTCGATAGTACCATCGAGATTGCTCGATAGTCGAAATAAAAAAACAGTGTTTCTTGTCATTGAAAATTAGTAAGGATTGTTTTTTTTATGTATTTATTTTAGCCAAAGATTTTTGTTCAAAAACAGTAAAACGTTTATATTGTTCTTCTTTGAGCCTTGTTCGCCGATCAGAAATAATTTGGCCCGCCTTGCTGAAAACTCTTTCCGACTCCACAGACGTTGCGGGGATGCATAAATATTTAAACATGAGTAATTTTAGTAAAGGAAAATCTGTCTGGTTGACCTGCAATTAAAATTATTACTAAAACTTAGTATTACGTATCGAAGATTGATTTATTAATTTTACCTTGATCCATAATAGAGGGTCCACTTCCTGTGGGACAACGTCTCTCTCTAGATACTGTCTTTTAATAATAATCGCATCATATCGGATATTCTTCTTTTTAGTAGCGCATCGTTTGTCCAAAAAATCAAAAAGTGGGTCCTTACTGGTCGTGCTTGCTTCCACACTCAAGTTGACAGGGTCTTCAATATGAGTTAAATTGCCCAAATTGACTAAATCATTCTCTAGGAAGTTTGCTGCTTGTTCAGCATTTGCGTCTGATTGAAAGCCATCTGTTTTGAATCGTGGATCCAAAATTGTAGCCATCCTCGTTACCGCACGTAGCTCATATATAGATAGCCTTTTTTTATCGACTCTAACATAGCATCTTTCATAGATTGGCCTACCGCAGTTGCCAACTCAGTTGAAAGATTTTGAATTTGACGATAGAGTCCATATGCCGATGGTATTATTAACGAAACTGTAACGTATTTGCCTCCAGAAACTTTTTCGGACACCTAATAGTACTAATATTTTCTCAATATCATTCAAAACGTTGATTTCCTCTGCAGTGAATGGTAGTGGTGCATTTGTTGTTGATAATAGCACACTAGCAATGGCTTCATGCGTTAATAAAATTCTTTTAATCATGTCATGGAAGGGGTTTCTTGCAACAAGGTATATGCAAAATTTTCTTGAATTAGTTTCAATTTTTCGTTCGCAATAGAACTTTTCTTGAAAAATTTTACAATAGTTTTGCATTTTGTAAACAAAGCTTTTGCGGCATCGTTGTGATGGAGATTCAAGCATGGCAGATTTTGGATTTCCAAAATTTCGCATGCTTTCAGCATCGAGCTGGCATTGTCAGTCACAATGCAGACAGTTTTTTCAAAAATATTCCAAGAAGTTAAAATATTTTTTAAAGTATCTGCTATGTTTTGCGCCGAGTGATTTGTAACATCTATCAGTTTTTTGGTTGCCAGCGATGCGGTTTTGATGCTGTATTCATGCACGAAATGGCTCGTTACTGTTAGAAAGCTCACGTTAGCACTAGATGTCCACAAATCACATGTTATGGCAATGTCCGAAATCTGCTCCAAAATTGTTGACAATTTCTCCGTAGTTTCTTTAAACAAATTGGACATCAGAACGTTTTGCAAATGAGTCCGGCTGGGAAGCTTGTATCGTGGATCTAAAACCTGCGTATATTTTATAAACAGACATCTGAAATTTTAGTTTTCTTTTTTTGTGCAGGCTTTGCCGACACAGAATTTTTGTCGCTGTCACTGCTGTTGCAATCGCAACTTGCTGCAGAACTGCTACGTTTACCTTAAATTAGACACAAATGTTGTAAACATTCTTACTAATTATTTTAAAAATGTATTACCTCTTTTAAGGAAGCGATCCATTCATATCTTTTTATGATTTTTATAATATTTATATATTTTAAAGAAACACTTTATTTAATCACAAATATTTGTTGACAAGCGACGCCACAAATTAATAAAAGCGCGAATATTGGCTTCGTGATGTGTATGGCACTATCGACGATTCTATCGAATACTATCGAAACATTGAACCATCGATAGTTCAGTAGATCGATTGTGCCCTACCATCGATGGTGACGATAGTGCTATCGATAGTTTTGCACCTCTAGTGTGCGATACTGTGGTTGCTCTCTTTATCGTCGGACTCATCATTATCTGCCTCGTTTACGCAAAACAAATTGCGCATTTTTTGCATAAAGAAACAAGATCACGCACATTGATTCCTTTTAAATAATTTTAAGTTGATAATATTTATTTGATTAAAGGCTTATAAGTAATAATAATAGATCTGACAATAAGTATACTGTGATTATACCCTGTACCCATAGGGTTCAAGGGTATATTAAAGTCGCTAAAATGTACATATGTAACAGGCAGAAGGAAAATTTTCCGACCCCATAAAGTATATATATTCTTGATCAGCATCAACAGCCGAGTCGATATAGCCATGTCCGTCTGTCCGTCCGTCCGTATGAACACCTAGATCTCAGAGACTATAAGAGCTAGAGTAACCAAACTTGGTGTCAACATCCGTCTAGTGTGTACGGAGATCAAGTTTGTTTCAAATTTTTGCCACGCCCACTTCGGCCCCCGCAAATTAGAAAAAACTATAACTAGCCAATATGTACCATCTGAACGAATTTGACCGAAATCGGCCAATAAATATCGGAGATAATACGTATATATGTTTTGTACTGAAATTCTATGGGCAGCAGCAGCTGAAATGTGTGAGCGAGATAGCATGCGCATGCTGCTTTGTACCGAATGACGCATTAGTTTCGTTCACTGTTAGGAGTGAGCGAGAAAGCATGCATTTTCTGTTTTGGCTTGTTAAGAGAATTTTATAAAAAATTTATTCAATTAATGAAGATTGCGAAGGAGTCTGTTTGAAATCAAATATCCTTTTTTGGTACAGGGTATACTCCAAGTCGGCAGGGACGACTTGCTTACTTCATTTTAAATAGAGTACAACACTTCTAGAAAATTTGCGACTTTTACTTCTTTTTTATCTTCGTCAAATACGTCTTTCACGTTTGGAGGTTCTTTCTATCTCGGCGGCTGTGGTAACTAAACTTGCCACCGATCGTCGTATTTGTTCTTGTTGGATCTTTGTCGTCTTTGCATCTTTGTAAACTTCATGTCGTTGTCTATAGTATATTAGTGTGCGAGGCAGTTTCACCACCACAAATATGTACATATGTACATACATATGTATATGTATTCTTGATAAGCTCAACTACAGCAGAAGGAAAACTTTCCGACAACATAAAGTATGTATATACATCTATTCTTGATTTGCATCAACAGCCGACTCGATATAGCCATGTCGATCTATCCGTCCGTATGAACACCTAGATCTCAGAGACTATAAAAGCTAGAGCAACCAAACTTGGTGTCAACATCCGTCGAGTGTCTGCGCAGATCAAGTTTATTTTTAATTTTTGCCACGCCCACTTCCGCTCCCGCAAATTAAAAAAACTATAACTAGAGTTGTATTAAGCCTATCATATTTCTTTTTGGCAGACTCAACAGCCATCTGACTAAGTTTGATTGAAATCGGACAATAAATATCGAAGATACATATATGTATGTACGTGTATACATACATATGTATGTTGTGTACTGAAATGCTATGGGCAGCAGCAGCTGAAATGTGTGAGCGAGATAGCATGCGCATGTTGCTTTGTACTAAATGACGCACTAGTTTTGTTCACTGATATGAGTAAGAGATGAGAATTTTATCAAAACTGTATATATACAATTGAATATATAATTAAACTAGCTGACCCGGCCACGCGTTGCCGTGGCTAGGTTTTTCATATATATTACATTGTCGTAAACTATTCAAGGAGAACGGTAGGCGAATATCACTCAAGGGGACTGCTTTTGTTCATAGATGCCATTTATAAACAAACATGGTGACTTCCATGACTGATTGTCTAATACCGTTTAGCCCTTAATACAATAAAGTTACTAATTACGAACGACGACGGAAACGTATAAAAATACACTTGATTGTAGATTGAAGGGGAATGACTTTGAATACAATTTACCAAAATTGTTGTGTAGCTAATATTAAGCAGAAATCAATGCAAAAGAATTACATAATTTTAAATTTCATTCAATTCCCTAAAAAGAGTAATATTATAAAGTTGCTTGTAAATAATGACACTTAAACTTATAAATGAGGTAGCTAGGGCAAAAATACAGTTAAATGTGGCGGTCCCTAGGCAACCATAGAAAGTTGCTGGCACAAATTACGTGCTGGCAATCCTAACTATCGATAAAGACGATCGAAATCATATCGATCAACACCAAGAAAGCTATCTACAATTTAAATCTTACAGAAAACATTAACTCGATTCCCAAAAAAATCGACACACGTCGCCATCTGTTGGATGCTAACATAAATTGTCAGTTCGATCGCTAAACGCTCTATGTAATGTGTTAGAGAGGAATGCAATTATTTTATTAAATTTTGTTCAATTCGCTGATTATTAAAGTAATTAAATAAGATGAAAACTATCCTATCTTTTAAGTTACACCACATTACGGGTACATGAGAAATTTGATTGAAATCGGTTCAGTAGCCTAGGAGTCCATTGAGGACAAACATTGTGACACGAGATTTATGTATATAAGTTATGACCCGCCAAACGAATAAGCGAGCGGAAGCGATTGCGACATAGTCGCAAACGCAGCGTCATCAATTAGTCGGTCCCACGGCCGACTGAAACATCACTCCCCAGCTAAGGCGCACTGACCACCAACTGGATGGCACGAGGCGCTGATTCAGCTATTCGTGGCCAGCTGTGGGTTTCTTGGGTATTAATAAGAATATTATAAGTTTAGTTTCTTCCAATGCATTGGACCACGGCAATGTCGGGAAGTCTAAAAAACAAAATTATAGCAGCATAAAAATTTGAAGAATGTTTCCTTTGCTTTAACTACTTAACTACCACAAATTGTATGCAGCATTCTTTTATATACTTTTAATCAGTTGTAGCTACATATGTATATACTGTAGTAGGCTGGCTCTCTGGGAGAGAGCTAACTCGGAGCTGAGAGTGAGCGAGCATTATGGGCATCGACCATTTTAGATCAAGGGTTGAAAGAAGCAAGTCGTGGTGTTAAAAGAAGTGAAGAGAAAAGTTTAAATAAAGACAAAACATAAATATAAAACATTGCAAAAACCCTATAACATCCTGTTACATCAGAAGTGGTCGAAATTCGCGCAATGTTTGAAAAGGCAAATTTTTCGTAACAACAGCTTAAAGAGTGGCTAGCAACACTAGGCATGGAAACGAGCGGTTCAAGAAGTGAAGTAATAATTCGCCTAACTAACGTTCCGGCAGACATCTGGGGCAATGCTCCACCTGGATACGATGATTATAGTGATCCCGATCAGGATGTGGAAGACATCCAGCTAATCACCGAAATCGCAGAAGTTTCGCAGCGTCACAATGACGCCGAACTTCCAAGAAATGGCGCCAGTTTCTCGAATAACAACAACAACGTGTCAATGGTGCGGCAACTACTACAACAATTTCAACTGGCAGTTGAAGGTCATGAGCATGCGTGATTGTAACGGAGCAGTCCAAAACGCAAACGACGCGTCGTTGGCAATACCAACAGCAACACCGGTGGCGTTGGCAACGCCAATACTCGCAATATGGCAATGGCAATCCTGACAACGGCGACAATACTATAGATAACGGAGGAATCGATAACCAAAGTGGCCATACTTTTGGAACCGGTGGCAACTCCGGCAACGAATCACCAGGTTTTTTCGTTTTCCTTAGCCAAAGAAGTATTAATGGAGTTTAACGGCGAATCATGCGCTCGAAATTGGGTGACCCAACTACAAAACATCGGACAGGTCTACAAAATAAACAGTATGCATTTGCGAATGCTATTTATATACAAAATGAAGGGCAAGGCCCAATCGTGGCTACACTCGGACGCCACACGCATTCGAGAGCCAATTAAAGCTTTATGCGAGCAGTTAATCGCTGCGTTTCAGGTAAAACTACCTACATAAATCAGAATTGAGACGGCAATTTGAGAAGCGGACTTGGCGAACGGACGAAGAATTTGCCACATACCTGGAAGAGAAGTTGATCTTGGCCAATACCATCAACATCGACGAGGAGGAACTGCTGGAGCGAGTCATCGAGGGCATTCCGAACCAAACATTGCGCACGCAAGCAAAAATGCAATGTTTTCAAAGACCCAGGCAAATGTTAGCAGCATTTGCGGGAATACGTCTCGACGCTCCACAACCAGTGGGAAAGGAAGCAAAACAAAACAGGGCACAGGAAATGCATTGCCGAAACTGCAACATCAGAGGACATCTGTTTAAAAACTGCAATAAGCCGCCACGCGTATATTGGGATCTTGTTATGTATGTGTGGGTCTATGGAGCATTGGGCACCGAGATGCCCAAAGCAGGATAAACACCAATACACCCAAACACCGTGACAGCATCAATCAAAACAGCAGCAATTATGTAAGAAATTTTAAAATATATGTTACAGATATCATAAATCACTCCATAATTGCAGCGTGCTTCATAGATTCGGGAGTCCAATATCTTTAATTCAAATTAAGCATCTACCTAAACACGCTGAATTACAGTCAATAATAACTCATATCATGGGCTAAATGGAAGTCAGTCAATACATAACTCATATCATGGGCTAAATGGAAGCCATCTAATTACGTTCGGAAAAACATTATGTTATATTATGAAGAATTCAATAAAAATTTACTTTCATTTGGTTGTAGTCCAAAACGAATCTATGAGCTACGATGTTATTTTTGGGCGAGATTTCATGGATGCATGCGATTTAAAATTAGATTTAGACTTATTAAAAATAGTCACTATAGAAAGTATTGAGAATCACGACACCGCAGAAAATCAATTAATGCAATATGAAACAAGAAATAATGTTAATGAAGTAGTTAATGTCAATGAGGATTAAATAATTAATGTTAGTGAAATAGTTAATGTCAATGAAGATGAAATAATTAATGTTAATGAAGTAGTTAATGTCAATGAGGATGAAATAATTAATGTTAGTGAAATAGTTAATGTCAATGAAGATGAAACAATTAATGTAAATGAAATAGTTAATGTCAATGAAGATGAAACAATTAATGTAAATGAAATAGTTAATGACAATGAAAAAGAAATTTAACGTAGATGAACAGCAAATTCTTAATATAAATGAAATCGTTACCGAGAAAGCAAAAGAACAGTTAAAAGTCAATAGTTGTGATGAAATATTTTCACAGAAAAAAATAATTAAGAAAATAAGCGAGTACAGCGACAATGTTAAAGCAAAGAAAGAAACTAACACATTGAGCACAAATAAGTATAACGACACAGAACCAAGCAATACAGAAGATAACTTTGAAAAAAACATGTTAGAAATACACTATGTAAACAATGAGAACCCAGAGATAGAGTATATAATCAGACAGTTTAAATTATAAAATGAGCCAGCGATTCGAACAGCTCGTTAAAGACAAGTATATAAATGTGCAAAGACCTGATAAGCCTCTAATCAAATGCGAAATTAAGATTAATTTTAATAATCCAAAACCCTTTAGTTGCGCACCCAGATGCCTAGCATACTCTGAGAAAGACAAGTTGCAAAAAATGTTAGACGAATATATAAAAGAAGAAGTCATTAGGCCAAGTGAGCCAGAGTTCGCATCACCTATAGTATTAGTAAACTAGAAAGATGGACTAACTTCGGCCGTGCCGATTTTCTCTATATAATTCACCGGAAGCATTATTGTAAATTAAACATACCAAATTTACAAATTCAAAATTTTGAGCTTGAGAAAAAAAATTTTTCTAATAGTCTAATATCTCCAGTTTTCTTTTTTACTAATACTATAGGTGATGCGTACTCGGATTATTTAAATTAACGATTTCGTTTATGTTAAGAATTTGCTGTTCATCTACGTTAAATTTTCATTTTCATTGTCATTAACTATTTCATTTACATTAATTGTTTTATCTTCATTGGCATTAACTATTTTACTAACATTAATTATTTCATCTTCATTGACATTAACTATTTCACTAACATTAATTATTTAATCCTCATTGACATTAACTACTTCATTAACATTATTTCTTGTTTCATCTTGCATTAATTGATTTTCTGCGGTGTCGTGATTCTCAATACTTTCTATAGTGACTATTTTTAATAAGTCTAAATCTAATTTTAAATCGCATGCATCCATGAAATCTCGCCCAAAAATAACATCGTAGCTCATAGATTCGTTTTGGACTACAACCAAATGAAAGTAAATTTTTATTGAATTCTTCATAATATAACATAATGTTTTTCCGAACGTAATTAGATGGCTTCCATTTAGCCCATGATATGAGTTATGTATTGACTGACTTCCATTTAGCCCATGATATGAGTTATTATTGACTGTAATTCAGCGTGTTTAGGTAGATGCTTAATTTGAATTAAAGATATTGGACTCCCCGAATCTATGAAGCACGCTGCAATTATGGAGTGATTTATGATATCTGTAACATATATTTTAAAATTTCTTACATAATTGCTGCTGTTTTGATTGATGCTGTCACGGTGTTTGGGTGTATTGGTGTTTATCCTGCTTGGGCATCTCGGTGCCCAATGCTCCATAGACCCACATACATAACAAGATCCCAATATACGCGTGGCGGCTTATTGCAGTTTTTAAACAGATGTCCTCTGATGTTGCAGTTTCGGCAATGCATTTCCTGTGCCCTGTTTTGTTTTGCTTCCTTTCCCACTGGTTGTGGAGCGTCGAGACGTATTCCCGCAAATGCTGCTAACATTTGCCTGGGTCTTTGAAAACATTGCATTTTTGCTTGCGTGCGCAATGTTTGGTTCGGAATGCCCTCGATGACTCGCTCCAGCAGTTCCTCCTCGTCGATGTTGATGGTATTGGCCAAGATCAACTTCTCTTCCAGGTATGTGGCAAATTCTTCGTCCGTTCGCCAAGTCCGCTTCTCAAATTGCCGTCTCAATTCTGATTTATGTAGGTACTTTTACCTCAAACGCAGCGATTAACTGCTCGCATAAAGCTTTAATTGGCTCTCGAATGCGTGTGGCATCCGATTTTGTATATAAATAGCATTCCCAAATGCATACTGTTTATTTTGTAGACCTGTCCGATGTTTTGTAGTTGGGTCACCCAATTTCGAGCGCATGATTCGCCGTTAAACTCCATTAATACTTCTTTGGCTAAGGAAAACGAAAAACCTGGTGATTCGTTGCCGGAGTTGCCACCGGTTCCAAAAGTATGGCCACTTTGGTTATCGATTCCTCCGTTATCTATAGTATTGTCGCCGTTGTCAGGATTGCCATTGCCATATTGCGAGTATTGGCGTTGCCAACGCCATCGGTGTTGATGTTGGTATTGCCAACGTCGTTTGCGTTTTGGACTGATCCGTTACAATCACGCATGCTTATGACCTTCAACTGCCAGTTGAAGTTGTTGTAGTATTTGCCGCATCATTGACACGTTGTTGTTGTTCTTCGAGAAACTAGCGCCATTTCTTGGAAGTTCGGCGTCATTGTGACGCTGCGAAACTTCTGCGATTCTGGTGATTAGCTGGATGTCTTCCAGATCCTGATCGGAATCACTATAATCATCGTATCCAGGTGGAGCATTGCCCCGGATGTCTGCCGGAACGTTAGTTAGGCGAATTATTAATTCACTTTTTGAACCGCTCGTTTCCATGCCTAGTGTTGCTAGCCACTCTTTAAGCTGTTGTAACGAAAAATTTGACGGTTCAAACATTGCGCGAATTTCGACCACTTCTGATGTTGTAACAGGATGTTATAGGGTTTTTGCAATGTTTTATATTTATGTTTTGTCTTTATTTAAACTTTTCTCTTCACTTCTTTTAACACCACGACTTGCTTCTTTCAACCCTTGATCTAAAATGGTCGATGCCCATAATGCTCGCTCACTCTCAGCTCCGAGTTAGCTCTCTCCCAGAGAGCCAGCCTACTACAGTATATACATATGTAGCTACAACTGATTAAAAGTATATAAAAGAATGCTGCATACAATTTGTGGTAGTTAAGTAGTTAAAGCAAAGGTAACATTCTTCAAATTTTTATGCTGCTATAATTTTGTTTTTTAGACTTCCCGACATTGCCGTGGTCCAATGCCGAGTTTGAGCGGGTTTTCAGCCAAGTTAAACAGAGAAATTGAATCCATATTGACACTTTGAACGCAATTTTAAGCAATGGTGAAATCACTTACATATCTCTAAATTAAAACTATAATCTATAGTTGTTCATCATTCCAGATCCGGTTTGCAACGCCATGGCAAGTGTTTTCATGAATACACAATACCACCTGATGTCCTAAGACTGATCGGAACATCTAAAAATACCTACTCCGACGAAGAGGCTGTCGATATACATATATAGATAAAAATTTTTAATACAAAATTTTTTTTTGTACCGATTGTTCCTATAGCAGCTATATGATATAGCCAACCGATTCTGATAAAACTTGATTGAAATTTCGTGGCATTCGATGAAAAACAACAGAGTTATTGAGGATAAACTAGTGCTGCAAAATAATCGATATTGTCGATCTTTTGAGGGAAAAATCGATATTATCGATATATCGAAATTTTTGTATACCCTTGCAAAGGGTGGTATAAAATTGGTTAGATGTTTGTAACGCAGAGAAGGAGTTCTTTTCTTTTGTGTTTAGGGATAAAATAATAACCTTTGTAAGAATACAAAGAGCAAGAGCATCTTTGGTAGTTAAAATTCTTTCGATCATCACATAAGCGCTATTCCATCTGGTGGGAACCTCTTGCTTAAGACTGTACGTATTGGTACCTGGAAGTTGCGCATCCTTAAACTTTGCATAGGTTATGTTGCTCTGTTTCACAAAAGTAACAATTTTTTTACATTTGCCAATTATTGTTTGAACAGGAACAAAGCACAGACAATCTTTAACTATTAAGTTAAGCGTGTGAGCGAAACACGGCACATTTCTCTTTTTTATAATATCGCACTTCTTAATCATAGTTCTATCATTGTCTGTAACAACAGCCGCAACTTTGTTTAATACATTCCATTCAATTAAAACGTTTATCAATGAGTCTGCAATATTTTGTGCAGTGTGATTCGTTTCATCATTTAGTGTATTGGTCGACAAAACCGCAGAACGCAACTTGAACTGTTTGTCAATAAAATGGCAAGTTACTGTTATGCAAGACACATTTGCCAAGGACGTCCACAAGTCCGTGGTGATGGACAAGTCCTCAATTGATTCAAAAATGTTTAACAAGGTTGTTTTCATTGACATATACCTTGTCTCCATTTGAAAGTGCTTTAAGGTATGTAGTTCTAGACGGCAAGGCATAGTGTGGATCAAGCACTTGACAAAACTTGCGAAACGAAGGCTCGTCGACGAGACTAAAGGGTTGCATACTTGTGGCCACAAATTCGGCTAACGCGTCATCTATTTTTTGTTTTCGTTGGGACGTTGCCTCGTATTTTTTGTTTATAAAAGGCAGAATGCTACCGGATGTGGCAGGTAGCTCACTCTCTTGCAGAGATGGATGCATGCGGGTGAGATGGTTTTGTAAATTAGGGGTATTTCCACTTGTTTTACATACTTTCTGCATACCGCACAAGTGCCATCCTTTGACTTTTTAAAAAGCTTCCACACTTTTGATTTTTTTGGTGTACCCTCGTGCTTATTCTCCTTAGCGGAATCAATGGCTTCATGCACCTCCGCGCCTAAAACGAACACAAACTGTATTTTCATGTCATTTCATTGCGGTATGTCAATCATACTTACGTTTTTTGATTACAAACTGGTCCATTTTCAGTCATTTAAACTCAAAGAATTCAATTTTAAAAAAATATTTGCATAACTTAATAAATGTGCTACTTACTTAATTGACGCCAAAGCAGAATGTGACCATTTTTTTGATATATCGATGTTACCAAACGCAGATCGATATTATCCGAAAATTCAAGAAAATCGATAATATCGATTCAGCTGCGATATTTTTGCAGCACTAGGATAAACCTTATTCATGACCGATCGGTCCTATGGGAGCTATGTGATATAGTCGTCCGATTCTGATCAAACTTGGTTAAAGTATCAACAAGCATATTAAACTCATAAATATCAATATCAAATATCGGCCTTATTCATGGCCGATCGTTCTTATGGGAGCTATATGATATATTCGTCCGATCAAGATGATTCCGAGATATACAATGCTTGCAGCAAAAAGGATCCTATGCTGAAAATTTCAGCTCTGTAGCTCTTATGGTCTCGGAGGAGAAGCTGTTGATCCAGACAGACGGACTGACGGGCAGACGGACATGGTCATATCGACTCCGCTATTCATGCTGATCAAGAATATATATACTTTATATAGTCGGAGATGCTTCCTTCTGTGCGTTGCAAACTTCTGACCAAAATTAATATACCCTCTGCAAGGGTATAAAAAGAAAACTTGAGATATTAGACTATGCGTAGATTTCAGGAAGTTAACTAAAATCATTGTTTAAGATAACAACCCCTTACCGTTAATTGACGATTTATTAGATAGACTCGTTAACAAAAAAGTATTCTCTAAGTTAGACTTGAAGAACGGATACTTCCATGTTTTCGTAAAGAAAGAATCGGTAAAATACACTTCATTTATAACACCACTAGGACAATATGAGTTCTTGAGAATGCCGATGGGGATAAAAAACGCGTCACATGTTTTTCAAAGGTTTATCAATCGAATTTTCGACGATATGATTAGAAAAGGAGAGGTGCTTGTCTACATGGACGATATTATGGTAGCCAGCGCAGATGAAATAGAGCATATACATACGGACGTTAGGAAAAGTTTTTGAAAGATTAGTAGAGAACAAGTTAAATTTACGAATGGACAAGTGCGAATTTTTCATGTCAAGCATAAAGTATTTGGGTTATAAAATTACAGAAAACGGTATTAGCGCAGACGACAAAGGTTTAAACGCAGTGAAGGATTTTCCAATACCGGATAAATCACACGCAACAAAAGATTTTTTGGGTCTATGCTCGTATTTCCGACGGTTCATAAAAGATTTCTCTCTAATTGGAAAACCTCTATATGATTTATTAAAAAAAGATAAGCAATTTAAATTCGGAAAAGAAGAACTAAACGCCTTTTTGAACATTAAGCAAAAAAATTTTACCCCCGTACTAGGGATTTATGATCATAGAGACGATATAGAATTGCATTGTGATGCTAGCGCGATAGGTTTTGGTGCCGTGCTATTACAGAAGAAAGCTGCTAAGAAATTGCATCCTATATTTTATTTTTCTAAAAGAACAACCGATGTAGAAGCAAAATATCACAGTTTTGAATTGGAAACGCTAGCCATCGTATACGCTTTACGCAGATTCAGAATATATGTCCAAGGAAAGCATTTTCGAATCATAACTGACTGTAATTCATTAACGCTTACACTAAACAAAGTAGAATTAAACCCTAGGATAGCAATATGGGCACTTGAACTACAAGAATATGACTACGAATTAGTGCATAGATCAGGGAAACGGATGCAACACGTAGACGCTTTAAGTAGGTGCACCAACATCATGGTAGTAGAGCCCAATAGTTTTGAAAGCAATTTAATTATCTGCCAAGGAAAAGACGTCGAACTAAGGAGAATCAAGGACAAGTTAGAGGAAGCAGAAGACAAATTTTTTGAAATGAGGAACGGCGTCTTATATAGAAAGACAAATGACAAGAAAATACTCTTCTATATACCAAAAGAAATGGAAGATCATGTCCCTTACATGTATCACGACGAGTTAGGCCACGTAGGACGGCATAAATTGTTGGATGCGATAAGTAAAAGTTATTGGTTCCCAAACCTCAAAGAAAAAGCAACGAAGCACATCGAAAACTGTTTGAAATGTATAGCTTTCTCACCCAAGTATGGCATGGAGGAAGGATTTCTGAACAGCATTCCGAAAGGAGACCAACCGTTCGATTTAGTGCACATATGTAAATCACTACGGACCAATACAGGCGGGAAGGGCGAAAAAACACATACTAGTGGTAGTAGACGGTTTCACTAAATTTGTCAAACTGTACGCAAAAAAAACAACGAGTACAAAAGAGGTAACTAAAGCATTAAATGAAGTAAGCAAGTCGTCCCTGCCGACTTGGAGTACACCCTGTATTAATAAGAGATATTTTATAAACTCAAACTCCTTCGAAATTCCCATTAGTTGGATATAAATTATTCTATAAAATTCTCCTAGCAATCCGAATCACCAAATTCATGCTTTCTCGCTCACTCATATCAGTGAACGAAACTAATGCGTCATTTGGTACAAAGCCACAAGCGCATGCTATCTCGCTCACACATTTCAGCTGCTGCTGCCCATGGCATGCAAAAACGAAATATGATATGTTTAATACAACTCTATATTTTTTGCGGGGGCGGAAGTGGGCGTGGCAAAAATTTGAAACAAACCTGATCTGCGTAGACACTATACGGATGTTGACACCAAGTTTGGTTGCTCTAGCTCTTCTACTCTCTGAGATCTAGGTGTTCATACGGACGGACGGACAGACGGACATGGTCATATCGACTCGACTTTCGATGCTGATCAAAAATATATGTATTTTATGGGGTCGGAAACGATTATTTCTATGCGTTACAAACATCTGACCAATTTTATTATACCCTCTGCAAGGGTATAAAAAGTAAGCTGTCCACTCTTTTTGGACCAAGGCGATTTCTTTTGTCTGTTACAATGTTTCCTGCCAAAGAAAATGCGCGCTCTGCAGCTGCACTACTAGCCGGAATTGAGTGAACTTTTAGACCAAATCTGGAAAGGGTTGGATATTTTTTTCATTACTTTTCCACCATTCTAACACATTATAGACGTTACTTATTTCCAAAATTTCCTTAGAATAGCTTTCCATTTCATCTGAAGGTGTTTTCCACATAGAATTTAAAGTGGATTTTTGGAAAAGATCGGGAGAAAAAACTGAACATCTTTATACCCTTGCAGAGGGTATATGAATTTTGGTCAGAAGTTTGCAACGCACAGAAGGAAGCATCTCCGACTATATAAAGTATATATATTCTTGATCAGCATGAATAGCCGAGTCGATATGACCATGTCCGTCTGTCCGTCTGTCCGTCTGTCTGGATCAACAGCTTCTCCTCCGAGACCATAAGAGCTACAGAGCTGAAATTTTCAGCATAGGCTCCTTTTTGCTGCAGGCATTGTATATCTCGGAATCATCCCGATCGGACGACTATATCATATAGCTCCCATAGGAACGATCGGTCAGGAATAAGCTTTATCCTCAATAACTCTGTTGTTTTTTAACCGAATGCCACGAAATTTGATATTTATGAGTTTAATATGCTTCTTGATACTTTAACCAAGTTTGATCAGAATCGGACGACTATATCATATAGCTCCCATAGGAACTATGGGAAACTAAGGAACTAAGGTTTATCCTCAATAACTGTTGTTTTTCAACCGAATGCCACGAAATTTGATATTTATGAGTTTAATATGCTTCTTGATACTTCAACCAAGTTTGATCTGAATCGGACGACTATATCATATAGCTCCCATAGGACCGATCGGTCATGAATAAGGCTTATCCTCAATAACTCTGTTGTTTTTCAACCGAATGCCACGAAATTTGATATTTATGAGTTTAATATGCTTCTTGATACTTCAACCAAGTTTGATCAGAATCGGTTGGCTATATCATATAGCTGCTATAGGAACAATCGGTACAAAAAAAAATTTTGTATGAAAAATTTTTTTCCTCAAGCTCAAAATTTTGAATTTGTAAATTTGGTATGTTTAATTTACAATAATGCTTCTGGTGAATTATATAGAGAAAATCTGCAAGGGTATACGAACTTCGGCTCGGCCGAAGTTATTCCATCTTTCTAGTTTTCCTTATTTTGTGAGGTGTTTGTTGTATTAAGCGAGTCAACTGAACAATTGCTGTCAAATGAAAATTGGGACACGACATCCGAAATTGGAACACATGGACTTGCCAAAGCAGAAGATGAGCTTGATGGATTTATATCAAAATAGTTAATTTGTGAAATGCAAAAATCTTTAGTTTCGCTTTGATCAGTTGACTGCATGTTTAAAGCAGGTGGAAATTAAAAAAACGCTGTTTTATGCCATAGACCCCTATTTGGGACCCAGATTTCATTAACATTTATCATTTTTTTTTTAAAGCCAATATAGGACATACATCTGTCGCTTATGGTTGATATATATTTTGTTTATTGACGGCACTACATAGCATAACGAAGGCGAACTAGTGAGTTGTAGCTTTTTAAATATAAGTTCGAAGTCGCTACTTAAATCGACTAACTTTTGAAGCGTTGATATATTAAAAAGCAGCACTCGTTGGGATTATTGTTTCTCTGTTAGAATTTCGTTAATATTGTACCAATTATCGACAATGGACTTAAACATTGCGAAGTTTGAATTCCATCTTGTTGTGCAATGGTTTTTCAACGATGTTTGCAATTGATGCTGCAAGTTTGCTTTTTATACCCTGTACCCATAGGGTTCAAGGGTATATTAAAGTCGCTAAAAAGTATGTAACAGGCAGAAGGAAAATTTTCCGACTCCATAAAGTATATATATTCTTGATCAGCATCAACAGCCGAGTCGATATGACCATGTCCGTCTGTCCGTCTGTCCGTCCGTATGAACATCGAGATCTCAGAGACTATAAGAGCTAGAGTAACCAAACTTGGTGTCCACATCCGTCTATTGTATACGCAGATCAAGTTTGTTTCAAATTTTTGCCACGCCCACTTCCGCCCCCGCAAATTAGAAAAAACTATAACTAGAGTTGTATTAAAGCTACAGTATTTGTTTATTGGTAGACTCAATTATATAGCCAATATGTACCGTCTGACCAAATTTGACCGAAATCGGTCAATAAATATCGGAGATAATACGTATACATACATGTTTTGTACTGAAATGCTATGTTCAGCAGCAGCTGAAATGTGTGAGCGAGATAGCATGCGCACGTTGCTTTGTACCGAATGACGCATTAGTTTCGTTCACTGTTAGGAGTGAGCAGGAAAGCATGAATTTGGTGTTTGCAGGAATTTTTTCAAAAATTTATATTCAATTAATGGGGATTTGGAAGGAGTCTGTTTTAATCAAATATCCTTTTTTGGTACAGGGTATACTCCAAGTCGGCAGAGACGACTTGCTTGCTTCATTTAAAATAGCGAACAATTTTTTTGCATGCCTCCATAAGTTCAGCTACCTCCAACGAATCGTTAAAAACATGTTCCAAGACGTTGGCTAGCAAATGACTGCTGCAGTTCAATCAAACGTTTCCTTCCAAGGCTTTTAAAATATTGCTGCCTCTGTCAGTTACAAACTTTATTTTCTCCAAATTATTAATGCGGAACTCGCCAAACAGTGTGTGTAACTTACTCAAAATGTTTGCAGACGTTGAGCGTTGGAAATCCATGGATTTGAGGCCCAAAATTAAATCGTACAGCTTTTCCTCTTTTTGGAAGTGTATAGTCACTCCTAGAAAGTTTCTATGGACATAGTTGTCAGACCACAAATCGATAGTAGCAGTTGCTCCACCGTGATGAACAATGTGGGCTAATTCATCCTTTATTTTACTTTTTTATCGTCCGCGATCTTGTGGGTTGTTCGCGACAACGTTGTTGCATCAGGCAGCATGTTGTCAATGTCCACATCTTCCCCATATTTTGCTCCAATAGTAATTAAAAATTTTACAAGTTTTTTAAATCCCAATCCATTAATTGCAGAAAAGGGTTGGCAATCTTCAGTCACCCATGCTACACTGGCATCTATAGCTGTTTTTTTCCTTCGGTGTTACACTTTTTAACAGTTTCGTGTCATTAAGCGATTTGCAGCACTTATGTCGCGTTAAATTGGATGACTGTTTTGCAGAATATTTTAAAATATTACTGCACGATCGACAGTACAAAAAGCCATCTAAAATAGTGCCGTCCTCCTTTATAATTTCGTTTAGAATATTCCACACAAAGCTTCTTCCCTTGTGTCGGGCCGCCAAACTGTAGGCATTTGTGCGTATTTTTATACCCTTGCAGAGGGTATATTAATTTTGGTCAGAAGTTTGCAACGCACAGAAGGAAGCATCTCCGACTATATAAAGTATATATATTCTTGATCAGCATGAATAGCCGAGTCGATATGACCATGTCCGTCTGTCCGTCTGTCCGCCTGTCTGGATCAACAGCTTCTCCTCCGAGACCATAAGAGCTACAGAGCTGAAATTTTCAGCATAGGCTCCTTTTGCTGCAGGCATTGTATATCTCGGAATCATCCCGATCGGACGACTATATCATATAGCTCCCATAGGAACGATCGGTCAGGAATAAGCTTTATCCTCAATAACTCTGTTGTTTTTTAACCGAATGCCACGAAATTTGATATTTATGAGTTTAATATGCTTCTTGATACTTCAACCAAGTTTGATCTGAATCGGACGACTATATCATATAGCTCCCATAGGACCGATCGGTCATGAATAAGGCTTATCCTCAATAACTCTGTTGTTTTTTAACCGAATGCCACGAAATTTGATATTTATGAGTTTAATATGCTTCTTGATACTTCAACCAAGTCTGATCAGAATCGGTTGGCTATATCATATAGCTCCCATAGGACCGATCGGTCATGAATAAGGCTTATCCTCAATAACTCTGTTGTTTTTTAACCGAATGCCACGAAATTTGATATTTATGAGTTTAATATGCTTCTTGATACTTCAACCAAGTCTGATCAGAATCGGTTGGCTATATCATATAGCTGATATAGGAACAATCGGTACAAACAAAATTTTGTATGAAAAATTTTTTTCCTCAAGATCAAAATTTTGAATTTGTAAATTTGGTATGTTTAATTTACAATAATGCTTCTGGTGAATTATATAGAGAAAATCTGCAAGGGTATACGAACTTCGGCACGGCCGAAGTTAGTCCATCTTTCTAGTTTTTAAAATAGCCTGTTCCATACCGATTGAAGGACAAAATGAAACTAATTACATTTGTTCATTTTAACCTGCAATCGTGAGCATTCTTAAAAACCAAAAGAAACAGCAAAAAGAAAAACAAAACAAAAATCTCCGATATGTGTATCGAAAACTGTGCATACACACACTTCATGGGCTCAATGAGCATGAGTTGATTTTTATTCACCGTAAACTTTTGTTCAGTGAGCGGAATTGAGTAAGAATTTGGGCGCATGAGTAAATCAAGAAAAAATTCAATGCTGAGCCGAATGAACATACGCCCAAATGATCGGTTTTCACATGAGCGTGAATAAACTCAGTAAGCAAAAAATATGAACACATTTGAGTGAATTTAACTCAACAGTGAATTCGCGTGTATATGCAAGTTTGATCGGTTGAGCCGAATGGCACGATTATTTTGGGAATTTTCGGGTATGAACGCTTTTGCGACCACCCCCAAACGTCTTTTATTTATAGATTTTTTTTATAACTTAAAATACACCCTCAATGTTTTAAAAGACAAACCCACTAAAAATTTAAAAAATGTCACATACTTTATGTTTGGCTCGGCCGGAAAGCAAAAAAAAAAATCCCGCACCCACCCCCCCCAAAACGCCAAACTAACCAAATCAAAAAACAAAAAAGAAAAAAGAGGGAACAAGAAAGAACCTTACTTAAAAAGAAACGCCCCCCTCTACCAACATAAAATTAATACTTGGCCTTAGCGCCAAAACAATGTTTGCTTTGTTCATCAAATTTGTACATCAATTGTCAAACCCACTGCTTGTCTGCCCTAAAACTGTTTATGTTCTCAGCGGTTGCTGCCGAATACTCTTATATGCAGAGTTCGGCGCAGCGCTCAGAGAACCAATAAATACCCATGTAAAGGGCAGGCAAGTACACACAACATATCAACTTTGACCTAGAACACAATAAACTATTTTTCGTTAATTTTATTTGCGCGACGTGTGATTAATTTCTTTTAATAAAAATTATTCAGCCGGCCAATTGGGGAAAAACGAAGATCTCCACATAAAATTTGGTGACTCCGACGTGATTTAGGTCAAAGTGCGTGTCAGTTAATTCGATTTTTTCGTTAATTTTATTGAATATCGTTGTAATAAAAAAATTCACATATCGCTGGGTTTGCAAAGTCGTTGCACCCACATAATAAAATCAAAGAGATAGAACGTTCGTATAGGCATATGTACATACATACATACGTATATGCTTTGCCGTCGGTAAATTCTCTTGTGTCGAAAAAAAATACATAAGGAAAAGTGCCGTACAATGAATATACATAGTGTGCATAGCAACCAGACAGATTGGCTCGCGCGGTTTAGCCATACAAACAAACATACATACATATTAGCAGCTGTCTAAGCAGAGTGCAAGAATCAGTGCAACGGTTGGTTCTTCGTGTTTTCGTTTTCTCGCATATTCGCAAACCATAAAACATTTTACAGCTGCCAAATGCCGGGAGAGCTGGAATATTACAAAGAGAAGGCTGCGGCGGTGTCAAGACAGCTGATCGCGCTAAATAAATTTCTAAGTGTGGAAAAAATTAGTGAATTTGATGAAGTTGAGCTGCAAATTCGACTGGACCAAATTGAGCAAATGCGAATGGATTTCGATTTGGCTCAAACCAATTTCGAAAAATTGGATTTGCTACAGCTGGCCACAGATAATCGTATGGATTTTTCAAATACTTTAATGGGAATTAAAGGCAGACTCTCTCGTGAGTTAATGGGAGCCCGACGGCTGTGCGTCAGAATTCACAGGAAATTACCACATCATTTCTTGCTGAATTCAACCAGTCTCGATTGCCAGATTTGCAGTTGTCAAAATTCAATGGCGACTACATGGATTGGCCGGAATTTTATTCAATGTTCATCAGCATAGTGGACAAAGACCGTCGGATTCCAAAAATCGAAAAGTTTCAACATCTTCGTGGAAGTTTGGGAGGAGCGGCATTAGATACAATTCGCTCACTCGAACTTTCAGAAGAAAATTATGACAAGGCGATGAATCTGTTAAAGGCTCGATTTGATAATAAACTTATGCATTTTCAGCATCAACTGGTTTACGTCAATTAAGTGACAACATAAACGCACATCTGCGGTCTCTTCAGTCCTTGGCTACAATTT
This sequence comes from Drosophila sturtevanti, assembly GCA_018150375.1. NCBI lineage: Eukaryota > Metazoa > Arthropoda > Insecta > Diptera > Drosophilidae > Drosophila > Drosophila sturtevanti. Next base: position 26,344 of record JAECWJ010000622.1, read on the forward strand.
CGGAAATTTCTGATGGATTACTCATTCACATCATATCTCGCAAATTGGACAAACGCACGCAGGAGAAGTGGGAGGAGAGCCTTTCAACAACAACGCTTCCTACATGGCCGGATATGTCATCCATTTTGGAGAAAAGATGTCGGATGATGGAAAATTTGGAAAATGCTATGGTAACTCAAAAGCCTAGCCATCAGGTGGGAAAAACATTTATTAAACGTAAGCTGTCGATACTGTTCCCAAGTTTGTGGCAATTTTTGCAATACGTCCGATCATTACATTTCCAAATGTCAAGCTTTTTTAAATCTCTCGGCAAATGCGCGTTATAAGGAAGCCAAGAAAAGATTTCTTTGTTTAAACTGCCTAAGAAAAGGTCATTCATTACAGCAATGTAATTCTGGCAAATGTAAGCAATGCCAAGCTAAGCATCACACATTGTTGCACATGTCTCTAAATCCTCCAGTACATGCCTCGACACCATCGTTCGAACCACAAGAATCATCACAATCTCCAGTCGCCTTGTTAACAAATTTAACACCTAGCCTTCCTCTTGCAAGCCCAAAATCTCAATCCGATGACTACGTTGTGCTGGCGACTGCTATAGTGTATGTCAAAGGCCGGTCCGGACTATACTTTCCTTGTCGAGCCATTCTATATTCATGCTCCCAGCTGAATCTTATTACTTCGAGATTCATCAATCAGTTGCAGTTAAAGTCTAACGCTTCAGACGTTCAGTTCAATGGCGTTGGGAACATTTCTCTAGCATCCAACAAATCGGTAGATATCGTCGCCTCGTTCTCTGCGATCGTCACTCCTACAATTACGGACTTGCAGCCGCATTTCAGTCTGGATGCTAAGGATTGGCAAATACCCAACAGTTTGAATCTGACAGACCCACATTTCTTCAGGCCACAAAAGGTCGACTTGCTAATAGGAGCATCGCACTTTTTTGATCTGCTAGGCTCAGGAAAAGTTTTGTTGGGAGAACATCTGCCGGGATTATATGAGACGAGATTTGGGTGGATTGTATCCGGTGCTTTAGCAAGGTCTTTGCCTGGGCGCTCAGTTTTGGCAGCATGCGCCAGATCAACTGCCACCGAAAATTCAGAATTAAATGATCTTGTCAAACGTTTTTGGGAAGTCGACATTGATTATTCTTCGCCTCAGTCAATCTCGTCCGATGATCTTCGTTGCGAGCAACATTTCTTGGCCAACTATTGTCGTCTTCAGTCCGGAGAATATTCGGTTCGCCTTCCAGCAAGGCAAGGCTTCTCTGAACTTGGACCCTCATTCCCAATGGCAATGCGAAGATTTCTCAACCTAGAGAAACGGTTGGCTCAAAACCCACAGCTAAAGGCTCAGTATGGGGCTTTTATTCAAGAATATATCGATTTGGGTCATATGTCTCTATCATCAATACAAACCATTTTTCCACAATTCTTTCTATACCTCATCACTGCGTTCAGAAATTGGACAGTACAACTACTAAATTGAGAGTGGTATTCAATGGCTCCGCAAGGACAAGCACTGGCGTTTCGCTAAACGATTTACTATTGGCAGGCCCCACCATCCAGCCGAAAATATTTAGCACTATTTCGATTGCGATGTCGCAAAGTTACCGATGCGTGCGGATATCTCACCCAGATAATTTCTTGCAGTGCATTTTGTGGAGAAGCAACCCAGACGAGGAAATTCAAGTCTATAAGTTGGAAACAGTCACCTATGGGACCAAGTCTGCAGCGTTTTTGGCAATTCGAGCCATGCAGCAACTCGCCTCTGATGAACAAGAATCCTTTCCTTTAGGCGCTAGCACATTGCAGCAGGATTTCTATGTAGACGATCTTATCTCAGGAGGAGACCAAATTGAGGAAGTTATTGAAATCAAGCGCCAAGTGAAAGAGGGTCTACGCCGTGGTAACTTTCCAATTTGGAAATGGTGTTCTAACGAGCCTACAGTGCTAGAAGGAGAAACGGAGTCTGACTGCGAAAAATTGCTTAAATTTGGCAATGATGGCACGGATGTCACTAAAACTCTTTGTTTAGTATGGGATCCCAGCACGGACAATTTACTATTCAATGTCGCTCAAAATTCGACTAAAGGAGCGCATATTCCTGTCAACCCTTGCAAAGCTGTACGATCCATTAGGACTCATCTCGCCTATCATCACAAGGGCAAAGATATTCCTGCAATCGCTATGGAAAGAAAAGCTGGAGTGGGATGAAAATTTGCCTCAGGCCCTTCACGCTTCGTGGTGCGATCTGACCTCTCAGCTGTTTGAGATTGCCAATTTTAAATTCCCACGATACATTTTGCAGCTTCAAGCCAATATAGAAATTCACGGCTTCTGCGATGCGAGCATCGAGGCTTATGGTGCGTGTGCCTACATGCGCTCAGAGTCGCACGGCATCATCTCGACCAATTTGATTTCTTCAAAATCCAGAGTTGCTCCCCTAAAATCCATGACCATTCCCAAACTCGAGCTTTCTGCGGCGCTCATACTTGCCGAACTCGACTCAACAATTACCAAAGATTTAAATGTTCAATGTAATGTTCATTGCTGGTCAGATTCAACTATAGCCCTTGCTTGGATTAAACAATTGCCATCAAATTTTAATGTTTTTGTTTCCAACAGAGTGTCGCAAATCCAGCAATTGACCGGAGGAATGACCTGGTACCACGTACCTACAAAATTAAACCCAGCTGATATCTTATCACGTGGATGCTCGCCTTCGGAGCTTATGGATTTAGCTCTCTGGAAATCAGGCCCACCGTTTCTTCTAAAATCTAGTGCGGAGTGGCCGGCTGACGTTCAGACGCCAATGGTGTTGCCGGAGCTGCGGCTCAGGGTACTGATGGTGGCCAAGCAACAAGATATTTCAATGGATTGGAAATATAAAAATTCATTCGGAACGCTGCAGCGCATCTTCGCTTACGGGTATCGCTTTTACAACCTTAAAAACAAGGACGCTACAAGATCGAAAGGGCCGCTCACGGTTCAGGACATTAAAAATGGAACATTGTTAATCATCAAAATTGTACAACAATCGTGTTTCGCTGAGGAGTTCAAGTTACTGCACAGCAATCGAACCCCACAAAAAGGACCAATGTGCCCAGTCAACGTGTTTTTGGACAGCTTTGGATTAATTCGTGTTGGCGGACGCCTGCAAAACTCACAATTGGATTATGACGCAAAACATCCCATTTTGTTGCCTAGAGGTCATACAATTACTAATTCAATTATAATTTTCTATCATGAAAAGTTTTTGCATGCCGGAGCTCAAGGACTTCTTGCACTGCTCAGGCAGAAATTTTGGCCAATTGAAGGCCGCAAATACGTTGGAGCAGTCATTCACAAATGTATTCGATGTTTTCGTCTAAAACCAGTTCTAATGCAGCATATGATGGGCAGTCTACCTGCTGATCGTGTACGCGCAAATCCAGCATTTCATACAACAGGAATTGATTTTTGTGGACTCTTTTTCTATAAAGCAGAAACCAGGAACAGAGCACCTGTCAAATGCTACATCGCAGTCTTCGTCTGCTTTTCTACGAAGGCCACTCACTTGGAATTAGTTCGAGATCTCTCCACCGAATCTTTTTTAGCTGCGCTGAGGCGATTTATAAGTCTACGGCCGAAGCCACGCTTAATTTGGACGGATAATGCCACCAATTCCGTTGGTGCAAAAAATGAGCTGGCCGAGCTCAGGGAGTTCTTTCTCGAAGATCCACACATTTCGGCTATCACCAATCTTTGCGTTTCTCATGGCATCGACTGGAAATTCATTCCATCCCGCTCTCCTCATTTCGGAGGCTTATGGGAAGCAGCCGTTAAGGCTGCAAAATATCATTTTTATCGCATCGCTGGCACCTATATTTTCACACTTGATGAAATTCAAACACTAGTATGTGAAATCTCTGCAATGCTTAATTCTCGACCGCTCTTCTCCCTTACAGAAAATCCTGACGACCTGGATGTCTTAACGCCCAACCACTTCTTGCATGGGCAACCTAATTTGGCATTCGAAGAGCCAGATTTGGGTCATCTCCAAACAAATTTATTGAGTCGTTGGCAGCGCTTGACCCAAATGAAGCAAATATTCTGGAAGAAGTGGACCACCGAGTATCTGTCTCTGCTTCAAGAAAGAGGTAAATGGCAAACCTTAGTGCCTAGCCTGCAACCTGGCTCGGTGGTGATCATCAAAGTCGAAAACCTGCCTTCTCTAAGGTGGCCTCTTGCCCGAGTCAAAGCCGTCATACCGGGAGCCGATGGTGTCAGCAGAGTAGCCATACTTCGCACGGCCAAGGGAGTCTTTAAGAGAGCTTCAGCAAGCTAACCGTTCTGCCCCTTCTGGACGAGCCTATTGAAACCTGCGCCTTCCAACGGGGGTGAATGTTCGGGGCAGAACTTTTCTAAGTGGCCTTCTGCCTCTACCAACATAAAATTAATACTTGGCCTTAGCGCCAAAACATATGTTTGTGTTTCTCAGCGGTTGCCGCCGAATACTCTTATAATCAAAGTTCGGCTCAGAGCTCAGAGAACCAATAAATACCCATGTAAAGGGCACGCAAGAACACACAACATATCAACTTTGACCTAGAACACAATAAACTATTTTTCGTTAATTTTATTTGCGCGACGTGTGATTAATTTCTTTAAATATTTTTACTAAAAATTATTCAGCCGGCCAATTGGGGAAAAACGAAGATCTCCACATAAAATTTGGTGACCCCGACGTGATTTAGGTCAAAGTGCGTGTCAGTTAATTCGATTTTTTCGTTAATTTTATTGAATATCGTTGTAATAAAAAAATTCACATATCGCTGGGTTTGCAAAGTCGTTGCACCCACATAATAAAATCAAAGAGATAGAACGTTCGTATAGGCATATGTACATACATACATACGTATATGCTTTGCCGTCGGTAAATTCTTTCTTGTGTCGCAAAAAAAATACATAAGGAAAAGTGCCGTACAATGAATATACATAGTGTGCATAGCAACCAGACAGATTGGCTCGCGCGGTTTAGCCATACAAACAAACATACATACATATTAGCAGCTGTCTAAGCAGAGTGCAAGAATCAGTGCAACGGTTGGTTCTTCGTGTTTTCGTTTTCTCGCATATTCGCAAACCATAAAACATTTTACAGCTGCCAAATGCCGGGAGAGCTGGAATATTACAAAGAGAAGGCTGCGGCGGTGTCAAGACAGCTGATCGCGCTAAATAAATTTCTAAGTGTGGAAAAAATTAGTGAATTTGATGAAGTTGAGCTGCAAATTCGACTGGACCAAATTGAGCAAATGCGAATGGATTTCGATTTGGCTCAAACCAATTTCGAAAAATTGGATTTGCTACAGCTGGCCACAGATAATCGTATGGATTTTTCAAATACTTTAATGGGAATTAAAGGCAGACTCTCTCGTGAGTTAATGGGAGCCGATTTTCGACGGCTGTGCGTCAGAATTCACAGGAAATTACCACATCGTTTCTTGCTGAATTCAACCGGTCTCGGTTGCCAGATTTGCAGTTGTCAAAATTCAATGGCGACTACATGGATTGGCCGGAATTTTATTCAATGTTCATCAGCATAGTGGACAAAGACCGTCGGATTCCAAAAATCGAAAAGTTTCAACATCTTCGTGGAAGTTTGGGAGGAGCGGCATTAGATACAATTCGCTCACTCGAACTTTCAGAAGAAAATTATGACAAGGCGCGATGAATCTGTTAAAAGCTCGATTTGATAATAAACTTATGCATTTTCAGCACACGTCAAGCAATTTTGGGTGAAGAGGAACATCAACTGGTTTACTTCAGTTAAGTGACAAAACAAACGCACATCTGCGGTCTTTTCAGTCCTTGGCTACCCTTACGGAAATTTCTGATGGATTACTCATTCGCATCATATCTCGTAAATTGGACAAACGCACGCAGGAGAAGTGGGAGCAGAGCCTTTCAACAACAACGCTGGCCGGATATGTCATCATTTTGGGGAAAAGATGTCGGATGATGGAAAATTTGGAAAATGCTGTGGTAACTCAATAGCCTAGCCATCAGGTGGGAAAAACATTTAATAAACGTAAGCCGTCAATACTTGCAATTGTTGCAATTTTTGCAATACGTCTGATCATTACATTTCCAAATGTCAAGCTTTTTTAAATCTCTCGGCAAATGCGCGTTATAAGGAAGCCAAGAAAAGATTTCTTTGTTTAAACTGCCTAAGAAAAGGTCATTCATTGCAGCAATGTAATTCTGGCAAATGTAAGCAATGCCAAGCTAAGCATCACACATTGTTGCACATGTCTCCAAATCCTCCAGTACTTGCCTCGACACCATCGTTCGAACCACAAGAATCATCACAATCTCCAGTCGCCTTGTTAACAAATTTAACACCTAGCCTTCCTCTTGCAAGCCCAAAATCTCAATCCGATGACTACGTTGTGCTGGCGACTGCTATAGTGTATGTCAAAGGCCGGTCCGGACTATACTTTCCTTGTCGAGCCATTCTAGATTCATGCTCCCAGCTGAATCTTATTACTTCGAGATTCATCAATCAGTTGCAGTTAAAGTCTAACGCTTCAGACGTTCAGTTCAATGGCGTTGGGAACATTTCTCTAGCATCCAACAAATCGGTAGATATCTCGCGTCTTAGTGCCTCGTTCTCTGCGATCGTCACTCCTACAATTACGGACTTGCAGCCGCATTTCAGTCTGGATGCTAAGGATTGGCAAATACCCAACAGTTTGAATCTGACAGACCCACATTTCTTCAGGCCACAAAAGGTCGACTTGCTAATAGGAGCATCGCACTTTTTTTGATCTGCTAGGCTCAGGAAAAGTTTTGTTGGGAGAACATCTGCCGGGATTATATGAGACGAGATTTGGGTGGATTGTATCCGGTGCTTTAGCAAGGTCTTTGCCTGGGCGCTCAGTTTTGGCAGCATGCGCCAGATCAACTGCCACCGAAAATTCAGGATTAAATGATCTTGTCAAACGTTTTTGGAAAGTCGACATTGATTATTCTTCGCCACAGTCAATCTCGTCCGATGATCTTCGTTGCGAGCAACATTTCTTGGCCAACTTTTGACGTCTTCAGCCCGGAGAATATTCGGTGCGCCTTCCAGTAAGGCAAAGTATTTCTGAACTTGGAGCCTTGTTCCCATTGGCAATGCGAAGATTTCTCAACCTAGAGAAAAGGTTGGCTCTAAACCCACAACTGAAGGCTCAGTATGGGGCTTTTATTCAAGAATATATCGATTTGGGTCATATGTCTCTATCATCAATACAAACCGCCTTTCCACAATTCTTTCTATACCTCATCAGTACGTCCAGTAACTGGACAGTACAACCATTAAATTGAGAGTGGTATTCAATGGCTCCGCAAGGACAAGCACTGGCGTTTCGCTAAACGATTTACTATTGGCAGGCCCCACCATCCAGCCGAAAATATTTAGCACTATTTCGATTGCGATGTCGCAAAGTTTTTTTTACCGATGAGTGCGCATATCTCATCCAGATGATTTCTTGCAGTGCATTTTGTGGAGAAGCATCCCAGATGAGGAAATTCAAGTCTACAAATTGGAAACAGTCACCTAGGGGACCATAGCTGCAGCGTTTTTGGCAATTCGAGCCATGCAGCAACTCGCCTCTGATGAACAAGAATCCTTTCCTTTAGGCTCTAGCACATTGCAGCAGGATTTCTATGTGGACGATCTTATCTCAGGAGGAGACCAAATCGAGGAAGTTATTGAAATCAAGCGCCAAGTGAAAGAGGGTCTACGCCGCGGTAACTTTCCAATTCGAAAATGGTGTTCTAACGAGCCTACTGTGCTAGAAGGAGACGCGGAGTCACTAAAACGGCACGGATGTCACTAAAACTCTTGGTTTAGTATAGGATCCCTGCACGGACAATTTACTATTCAATGTCGCTCAAAATTCGACTAAAGGACCATCACACATTCCTGTCAACCCTCGCAAAGCTGTACGATCCATTAGGACTCATCTCGCCTATCATCACAAGGGCAAAGATATTCCTGCAATCATTATGGAAGGAAAAGCTGGAGTGGGATGAAAACTTGCCTCAGGCCCTTCACGCTTCGTGGTGCGATGAGATTGCCAATTTTAAATTCCCACGATATATTTTGCAGCTTCAAGACAATATAGAAATTCACGGTTTCTGCGATGCGAGCATCGAGGCCTATGGTGCGTGTGCTTACATGCGCTCAGAGTCGCACGGCATCATCTCGACCAATTTGATTTGTTCAAAATCCAGAGTTGCTCCCTTAAAATCCATGACCATTCCCAAACTCGAGCTTTCTGCGGCGCTCATACTTGCCGAACTCGTCTCAACAATTACCAAAGATTTAAATGTTCAATGTAATGTTCATTGCTAGTCAGATCAGCCATCAAATTTTAATGTTTTTGTTTCCAACAGAGTGTCGCAAATCCAGCAATTGACCGGAGGAATGACCTGGCACCACGTACCTACAAAATTAAACCCTGCTGATATCTTATCACGTGGATGCTCGCCTTCGGAGCTTATAGATTCAGCTCTCTGGAAATCAGGCCCACCGTTTCTTCTAAAATCTAGTGCGGAGTGGCTGGCTGACGTTCAGACGCCAATGGTGTTGCCGGAGCTGCGGCTCAGGGTACTGATGGCGGCCAAGCGACAAGATATTTCAATGGATTGGATATATAAAAATTCATTCGGAACGCTACAGCTTCGCTTACGTGTATCGCTTTTACAACCTTAAAAACAAGGACGCTACAAGATCGAAAGGGCCGCTCACAGTTCAGGACATTAAAAATGAAACATTTTTAATCATCAAAATTGTACAACAATCGTGTTTCGCTGAGGAGTTTAATTTACTGCACAGCAATCGAACCCCACAAAAAGGACCAATGTGCTCACTTAACGTGTTTTTGGATAACTTTGGATTATTTCGTGTTGGCGGAAACCTGCAAAACTCAGAATTGGATTATGACGCAAAACATCCCATTTTGTTCCCTAGAGGTCATAAAATTAATAATGCAATTATAATTTTCTATCATGAAAAGTTTTTGCATGTTAAAGCTCAAGGACTGCTTGCACTGCTCAGGCAGAAATTTTGGCCAATTGGAGGCCGCAAATACGTTGGATCAGTCATTCGTAAATGCATTCGATGTTTTCGTCTAAAACCAGTACTAATGCAGCATATGATGGGCAGTCTACCTGCTGATCGTGTACGCGCAAATTCAGCATATCAGACAACAGGAATTGATTTTTGTGGACCCTTTTTCTATAAAGCAGAAACCAGGAACAGAGCACCTATCAAATGCTACATCGCAGTCTTCGTCTGTTTTTCTACGAAGGCCACTCACTTGGAGTTAGTTCGTGATCTCTCAACCGAATCTTTTTAGCTGCGCTTAGGTGATTTATAAGTCTACGGCCGAAGCCACGCACAATTTGGACGGATAATGCCACCAATTTTGTTGGTGCAAAAAATGAGCTGGCCGAGCTCAGGGAGTTATTTCTCGGAGATCCACACATTTCGGCTATCACCAATCTGTGCGTTTCTCATAGCATCGACTGGAAATTCATTCCGCCCCGCTCTCCGCACTTCGGAGGCTCATGGGAAGCAGTCGTTAAGGCTGCCAAATATCATTTTTATCGCATCGCTGGCACCTATATTTTCACACTTGATGAAATTCAAACACTAGTATGTGAAATCTCTGCAATGCTTAATTCTCGACTGGTCTTCTCCCTTACAGAAAATCCTGACGACCTGGACGTCTTAACGCCCAACTACTTCTTGCATGGGCAACCTAATTTGACATTCGAAGAGCCAGATTTGGGTCATCGTCAAACAAATTTATTTAGTCGTTGGCAGCGCTTGACCCAAATGAAACAAATATTCTGGAAGAAGTGAACCACCGAGTATCTGTCTTTGCTTCAAGAAAGAGGCAAATGGCAAACCTTAGTGCCTAGCCTACAACCAGGCTCGGTGGTAATCATCAAAGACGAAAACCTACCTCCTCCAAGGTGGCCTCTTGCCCGAGTCAAGGCCGTCATACCGGGAGCCGATGGTGTCAGCAGAGTAGCCATACTTCGCACGGCCAAGAGAGTCTTTAAGAAAGCTGTCAGCAAGCTAGCCGTTCTGCCCCTTCTAGACAAGCCTATTAAAACCCTGCGCCTTCCAACGGGGTGTGAATGTACGGAACAGAACTTTTCTAAGTAGAGGCCTTCTGCCTCTACCAACATAAAATTAATGCTTGGCCTTAACGCCAAAACATATGTTTGTTTTTGATGAATTTGATGAATTACATCAATTGCCAAACCCACTGCTTGGCTGCCCTAAAACTGTTTATGTTCTCAGCGGTTGCTGCCGAATACTCTTATATGCAGAGTTCGGCTCAGCTCTCAGAGAAACAATAAATACCCATGTAAAGGGCAGGCAAGAACACACAACACACTAATTTGACCTGGAACACAATAAAATATTTTTCGTTAATTTTATTTGCGCGTCGTATGATTAATTTCTTTAAAACATTTTTACTAAAAATTATTCAGCCGGCCAATTGGGAATCTAATCAGGTACCAAACATTTCAGCTAAAAGACGAACTTGCGTATCGCATTGTCATTAAAAGCTTCCACCACTCAAGGGACCTTAGCTGTCTGCTAAAGAGCACATTATAGAGAGGCCAGCAAATCAAAATCTATGCTATTAATCGTAGCACCAAAAAGCCTATGACAATCTTCTTTCTAAATTTAAGCCCTGAAAAAAAAAAAATGAAGGTTTTCGCAAAAAAAAATTTACCCCCAGATTTGTATTTTTTTTTTTAACACAATTTTTTAAAAAATACCACACAGTCTCATACATTCGCAACCCCCTACTACGATCTTCTGAGATCATACCTGCTCGGAAGAAGCTTCTATGTGAGATGCGGAGGCGAAACTTCGGAAATCGAAAGCATTAGAGCAGGGTTCCATAAGGAGCTGTTCTGGTTCCTGTCCTGTATACCATCTATACAGCCGACATGCCAGTCGATTCGGACCCCTGCCTGCTAGCTGCCACTTACGCCGCCGACACGGCCGTCCTATTCATAGATGGGTCGCACACGACTGCGAGCAGCCTGCTACAACAGCAGCTCGACGTAACCACTACTTGGCTAAAGAGATGGAATATGTGTGCCTAAAAAGAGTTCATACCCTGGACCTGCCTCATGGACTGCAGTACTAGTTGTCAATCTGTCATGTCATATAATGAGATATCTATTTTCCTGGATGTAAATATCCCTATCCAACCGGTAAATGAAAAATTCATGTTATTCTGCTGAATATTCTGAAATATTTTTGATTGAGCTCATTAAGCAATTAATACAGAGGCAAGATATTTTGTATTATTATTTTATAAACACTTTAATAATTAGTTTATTATTTTCAGGCTACCGGATACTTTCCAAATACTAAGAAAAGTAGAGAAATTTTGGGTGACGAAAGTTCTACGTGCAAACAAAAAGGACATAACAGATACTTTGGAGTACCTGGGCCTACAAAATATTTCGGAATTGAATTGTATGCAACTATAAATCTTGTAAACTGGGAAAATACTTTGGATACGACAAAGTTCTGGACCGAAGTAAATATTTACAGAGATTTCGGTGGCATCCAAAGATTTAAAAAATTGCATTTGTTGCTCTGCAACTCTAATGCGGAAGTAGAGCGCTATTTTAGCCTGGTAAACTTGGTTAAAACCAAATTGCGCAGCTCCATAAATGTTTATACGACAAACAGCATTCTTTGCATAAGGTAAGATTTAAATGCAAATAAAAAATATCAAAGAAGCTAACTTCGGCCATGCCGAAGTTTGTATACCTGCAAAGAAACAGTAAGAAAAAATTCGAGTTTGCCAACGGGCAAACTACTACTACTACTACCTACTGCGCTACTAAACTTAAAATTCACGGCCTAGCTATTTCGGTATACATTGCAAGCGTCCAGCTTCTCGCTCTCTAAATTTTCTGACGAATTCTAGAAAACAGCAACACAATACAAATAGTTTTCTGTCTCTTTCTGTTTTCGCACTTAGCTTGTAGTTTTTTCAAACACGTGTTCGCATATATATATGTACATATGTATGTTTGTATGTTTCCATGTATGTTGTTTGTGTATGCATATATAACTGATGCTGATGGGAGTTGATTCATTGATTTTATTGATTTATGTCGGTGTTTATTATCCGATTCTGATTTCTGATCTGATTCAAACTTACTGGTATGATGTAAAAATATAATTCTCATCTGTGTGCCAAATTTGGTTGAGATATCTCAAAAAACAAGAACTGTTTTGAAGAACTCACATTTTGACCGAGGTACCTCTGATCTTTCCTATTTTTCTATAACTTATAGTTGTCCGATCCTACCATTTCTTAAACTTGATTTAGATAAAATATCAATGAACAGAATGATATGACTTTTATTCACGTAGCTCAAAATTTAAGTTCGAAGAAGCGCGAAGAAACAGACAGACGGACATGGTCATATCGACTCGGCTATTGATGCTGATCAAGAATATATATACTTTATGGGGTCGGAAACGATTTTCTCTATGCGTTACAATGTTAAATATGTTATGTAGAAATGTTTACGCCTGTGGGGATCCAAACTTGCGAATTCTTGAGTGTGAAAAAGAGACTTTTTGTGTATGAAGGAGAGATCTGGACCACGCCTGGGAACACTTATTGATCCTCGGTTAAAAAAAGATGGTTTTCAGAACCCATCTTATGCCAAACAGGCTGCGTTAGCTTTGGAGTCTGAGGTTAACGCATTATTGAAGGATGTTGCAGATCCTGTCATAACAGAACCGCCAAAGAATAATAAGACTTCATTCTTATTCAAATGTGTCGAAAAAAAATTGACGAAAAACACAAATCGTCGCGGGCGGATGTAATTATTACTGTTCGGCAATATTTGGAGCAAAGCCATTCGCCATAGATCCTTTACAATACTGGCAGGTAATTTATATTACTTTCTATTTTACCCAATGTTTCTTACATTTTTACCTGTTCCAGTTAAACAAGGAATATTTTTCAGACCTCAGCCACTGCGCAGCTAAACACCTATGCATAAGTAAGGCAGTAAGGCAGGAGCAATTGTATCGGACCGAAGAGCGTGTTTAAAGCCAAAACAGGTAAACACATTGGTTTTTCTGAATAAAAACCAATGGCTTCTTAACCATTAAGTCAATTGTGATTGTGTTTGGCTTAGCTTGTCCTTTTTCTTGAAGAATCCCATATTAATTTCGAAAGTAATTTAAGGTAAACAATTTGTTACGTTTAAAATTAGGCACAAAATCTGCACTCGTTTTATAAAAATGAAACAAATTTGTTATACTTAGTTTTTTTAAACCTATTTAAAGGAAATGCAAAACATAAAAAAATGTTTTCAAAGCAAAACTGTTAACCCAACAAAATTGCTCAACTATTTAATTTTTGCCATTAAAACATTAAAGCATATAATATGTATGTTTTGACCGAGAATAATTTTGAAAAACATGGAAAACTCGAATATATGTATGTAGCTACAACTGATTAAAAGTATATAAAAGAATGCTACATACAATTTGTGGTAGACTTAATAAAGCAGTTAAAGCAAAGGTAACATTCTTCAAATTTTTATTCTGCTATAATTTTGTTTTTTAGACTTCCCGACAATTATGAATTGCTAAAGAAAATTGATTTATTCGCAGTGGATAATATTTCAAACAATAAAAAACCAAGCATCAATCCAGTTTTGGAGCACTTTGGTTTGGATAATATTGACCAAATTGTAGTTCAGTACCAGAACGTAAATATTGTAAATTGGGAGAAAAAGGTTGGCTGAAGTGAACACATATCCCGATTCTGGTGGATACCAGAAATTTAAAGAGCTGTCCACCATTGCTTTGTTAGCATTGCCGTTGCCGTGGTCAATGCCGAGTTTGAGCGGGTTTTTCAGCCAAGTTAATTGGGTTAAATGTAAACAGAGAAATCGAATCCATATTGACACTTTGAACGCAATTTTAAGTAATGGTGAAATCACTTACATATTTCTAAATTAAAACTATAATCTATATTTGTTCATCATTTCAGATCCGGTTTGCAGCGCCATGGTAAGGTGTTTTTATGAATACACAATACCACCCGATGTCTTAAGACTGATCGGAACATCTAAAAATACCTACATAGATGATATTATGAAAAACTTTGAGTAAAATGACATTAAAAAAAAATTTAGTGTTTTTTTTAAGTTTATTTAAAGATTTTTGGTTTTTTTTACTTTTTTTATTTTGCTAGCGTTTTTTTCCTCAAACAATTATGGCGACACTGAACATAACGTCTTTCTCCAGAAATATTTGATTCCTGGACCTTACCCAAGTGCAGCATGTGCACAATTCATACATACATACATACATATTTACATACTACATCTCATACCAAGCACTCAGAAAATTCAGAAGCTATCTTTTTGATCCATTTCTATTGCTCTCAATCATACTCGCTCTCTGATAAAAACCTTGAGAGTGTCACTACTCCACCCAATTCCCTACCAAATATATTAATATAAATGTGTGCATATGTACATGCCATGCACATGCTACCATATTCGCAGAGTAAACAACCTTCATGCATGAACATGATCATTATACATACTACGCAAGCGCAAGTCCGTCCCATTCAGACAAACCATTAACAGACTGATTGGCGGCGCTCACTCTCACAAGTTTCGTTTTCTGAGACGACAACAACTTCCGACTTAATGGTCGATTGGCTAGTAGCAGAATGGTGTTAATGACTAATTTTTAACTCTCACAAGTGAAACTTAGGCAAAAATCATGTAAGAAATGTTGTATTTGTTTATTTGACTGGTAATGGTAAAATTAAAAAGCATATTCAGTATATTGCTTTCGGGCGTTATTTCTTAGTCCGCTACTGGTCGAATACTCTTTTTATGTATAGTTTGGCAAGAAAGTGTTTGCACGTAGGAAAAAAAATTTTGAAATTCTAGCTTTAACTTGGGAAAAAAGAAACATACTAAGAATGTGATTATCCATTTTCTAAAATTAAAATAGGTTAATTAAACTATTATCTTATTATTAAATAAAACAAAAATAAAAATATGTTTCCGTTAACACACTAAAAAAAAAGTAACGCGATTCATATGACAAGAAACTGTATAATTTTAAATACTTAGAAGTTAAAACTAATATTTTGTATATATAGCCACCATTGGCATCCAGAACTGCTCCAATCGTCTGTTCATCGATTTGATCAGATTTTGGAACTGCGATTTTTTTGCCATTCCTTAAAAATAATCATTTTTCCGGTAGTACCTTTTGAGATAAGCCCTCCAAATTCTCAATGGGATTGAAGTCCGAGCTTTAAGCTGGTGTATCCAACACATTTTTATACCCTGTACCCATAGGGTACAAGGGTATATTATAGTCGCTAAAAAGTATGCAACATGCAGAAGGAAAATTTTCGCAGCCTATAAAGTATGTATATATATTCTTGATCAGCATCAACAGCCAGTCGATATGCACATGCCACGTCTGTCCATCTGTCCAGTGTTGATTCAACTGCTGACCAGTGCGGACGTGT
>JAECWJ010000625.1:0-29231 GCA_018150375.1 Drosophila sturtevanti
TTTAATTTCAATTTTTAATTTCAATTTTTAATTTCAATTTTTTAATTTCAATTTTTAATTTCAATTTTTAATTTCAATTTTTTTAATTTCAATTTTTTAATTTTCAATTTTTAATTTCAATTTTTAATTTCAATTTTTAATTTTTTTAATTTTTAATTTCAATTTTTATTTAATTTTTAATTTCAATTTTTAATTTTTCAATTTTTTAATTTAATTTTTAATTTCAATTTTTAATTTCAATTTTTTAATTTCAATTTTTAATTTCAATTTTTAATTTCATTTTTAATTTCAATTTTTCAATTTTTTAATTTCAATTTTTAATTTCAATTTTAATTTTTAATTTCAATTTTTAATTTCAATTTTTAATTTCAATTTTTAATTTCAATTTTTAATTTCAATTTTTAATTTCAATTTTTAATTTCAATTTTTAATTTCAATTTTTAATTTCAATTTTTAATTTCAATTTTTAATTTCAATTTTAATTTCAATTTTTTAATTTCAATTTTTAATTTCAATTTTTAATTTCAATTTTTTTTAATTTCAATTTTTAATTTCAATTTTTAATTTCAATTTTTAATTTCAATTTTTAATTTCAATTTTTAATTTCAATTTTTTAATTTCAATTTTTAATTTCAATTTTTAATTTCAATTTTTAATTTCAATTTTTAATTTCAATTTATTTCAATTTTTTCAATTTTTAATTTCAATTTTTAATTTCAATTTTTTAATTTCAATTTTTAATTTCAATTTTTAATTTCAATTTTTAATTTCAATTTTTAATTTCAATTTTTAATTTCAATTTTAATTTCAATTTTTAATTTTTTTAATTTCAATTTTTAATTTCAATTTTTAATTTCAATTTTTAATTTCAATTTTTAATTTCAATTTTAATTTTTAATTTCAATTTTTAATTTCAATTTTTAATTTCAATTTTTTTTTTTAATTTTTTAATTTCAATTTTTAATTTCAATTTTTAATTTCAATTTTTAATTTCAATTTTTAATTTCAATTTTTAATTTCAATTTTTAATTTCAATTTTTATATTATTTTTAATTTCAATTTTTAATTTCAATTTTTAATTTCAATTTTTAATTTCAATTTTTAATTTCAATTTTTAATTTCAATTTTTAATTTCAATTTTAATTTCAATTTTTAATTTCAATTTTTAATTTCAATTTTTAATTTCAATTTTTAATTTCAATTTTTAATTTCAATTTTTAATTTCAATTTTTAATTTAATTTTTTCAATTTTTAATTTCAATTTTTAATTTCAATTTTTAATTTTTTTTAATTTCAATTTTTAATTTCAATTTTTAATTTCAATTTTTAATTTCAATTTTTTAATTTCAATTTTTAATTTCAATTTTTAATTTCAATTTTAATTTCAATTTTTAATTTCAATTTTTAATTTCAATTTTTAATTTCAATTTTTAATTTCAATTTTTAATTTCAATTTTTAATTTCAATTTTTAATTTCAATTTTTAATTTCAATTTTTAATTTCAATTTTTTAATTTCAATTTTTTAATTTCAATTTTTAATTTCAATTTTTAATTTCAATTTTTAATTTCAATTTTTAATTTCAATTTTTAATTTCATTTTAATTTCATTTTTAATTTCAATTTTTAATTTCAATTTTTAATTTCAATTTTTAATTTTTTCAATTTTTAATTTCAATTTTTAATTTCAATTTTTAATTTCAATTTTTAATTTCAATTTTTAATTTCAATTTTTAATTTCAATTTTTAATTTCATTATTTTTAATTTCAATTTTTAATTTCAATTTTTAATTTCAATTTTTAATTTCAATTTTTAATTTCAATTTTTAATTTCAATTTTAATTTCAATTTTTAATTTCAATTTTTAATTTTTTTAATTTCAATTTTTAATTTCAATTTTTAATTTCAATTTTAATTTCAATTTTTAATTTCAATTTTAATTTTTAATTTCAATTTTTAATTTCAATTTTTAATTTCAATTTTTAATTTCAATTTTTAATTTCAATTTTTAATTTCAATTTTTAATTTCAATTTTTAATTTCAATTTTTAATTTCAATTTTTAATTTCAATTTTTAATTTCAATTTTTAATTTCAATTTTTAATTTCAATTTTAATTTCAATTTTTAATTTCAATTTTTAATTTCAATTTTTTAATTTCAATTTTTAATTTCAATTTTTAATTTCAATTTTTAATTTCAATTTTTAATTTCAATTTTTAATTTCAATTTTAATTTCAATTTTTAATTTCAATTTTTAATTTCAATTTTTTAATTTCAATTTTAAATTTTAATTTCAATTTTTAATTTCAATTTTTTAATTTCAATTTTTAATTTCAATTTTAATTTCAATTTTTTAATTTCAATTTTTAATTTCAAATTTTAAATTTCAATTTTTAATTTCAATTTTTAATTTTAATTTTTAATTTCAATTTTTAATTTCAATTTTAATTTCAATTTTTAATTTCAATTTTTAATTTCAATTTTTAATTTCAATTTTTAATTATCAATTTTTAATTTCAATTTTTAATTTCAATTTTTAATTATTTTAATTTCAATTTTTAATTCAATTTATAATTTCAATTTTTTAATTTCAAATTTTAATTTCAATTTTTAATTTCAATTTTTAATTTCAATTTTTAATTTCAATTTTTAATTTCAATTTTTAATTTCAATTTCAATTTTAATTTCAATTTTTAAATTTCAAATTTTAATTTCAATTTTTTAATTTCAATTTTTAATTTCAATTTTTAATTTCAATTTTTAATTTCAATTTTAATTTCAATTTTTAATTTCAATTTTTAATTTCAATTTTTAATTTCAATTTTTAATTTCAATTTTTTTTAATTTCAAATTTTAATTTCCATTTTTAATTTCAATTTATTTAAATTTCAATTTTTAATTTCAATTTTTAATTTCAATTTTTAATTTCAATTTTTAATTTCAATTTTTAATTTCAATTTTAATTTCAATTTTTTAATTTCAATTTTTAATTCAAATTTTTAATTTCAATTTTTAAATTTCAATTTTAATTTCAATTTTTAATTTCAATTTTAAATTTCAATTTTTAATTTCAATTTTTAATTTCAAATTTCAATTTATAATTTCAATTTTTAATTTCAATTATTAATTTCAATTTTTAATTTCAAATTTTAATTTCAATTTTTAATTTCAATTTTTAATTTCAATTTAATTAATTAATTTTAATTTCAATTTTTAATTTCAATTTTTAATTTCAATTTTTAATTTCAAATTTTAATTTCAATTTTAATTTCAATTTTTAATTTCAATTTAATAATTTCAATTTTTAATTTCAAATTTTAATTTCAAATTTTTTAATTTCAATTATTAATTTCAATTTTTAATTTCAAATTTTAATTTCAATTTTTAATTTCAATTTTTAATTTCAATTTTTAATTTCAATTAATTAATTTGAAATTAAAATTTCAATTTTAATAATTTAAATTAAAAATTGAAATTAAAAATTGAATTTTAAAATTTTGAATTTGAAAAAATTGAAATTAAAAATTTAAATTAAAATTGAAATAAAAAATTGAAATTAAAAATTGAAATTAAAAATTTTGAAATTAAAAATTGAAATTAAAAATTGAAATTAAAAATTGAAATTAAAAATTGAAATTGAATACTAAAATTGAAATTAAAAATTGAAATTGAAATTAAAATTGAAATTAAAAATTGAAATTAAAAATTGAAATTAAAAATTGAAATGAAATAAAATTGAAATTAAAAATTGAAATTAAAATTGAAATTAAAAATTGAAATTAAAAATTGAAATTAAAAATTGAAATTAAAAATTGAAATTAAAAATTGAAATTAAAAATTGAAATTAAAATTGAAATTAAAATTGAAATTAAAATTGAAATTAAAAATTGAAATTAAAATTGAAATTAGAAATTGAAATTAAAAATTGAAATTAAAAATTGAAATTAAAATTGAAATTAAAAATTGAAATTAAAATTGAAATTAAAAAATTGAAATTAAAAATTGAAATTAAAAATTGAAATTAAAATTGAAATTAAAAATTGAAATTAAAATTGAAATTAAAAATTGAAATTAAAATTGAAATTAAAAATTGAAATTAAAAATTGAAATTAAAATTGAAATTAAAAATTGAAATTAAAAATTGAAATTAAAAATTGAAATTAAAAATTGAAACTGAAATTAAAATTGAAATTAAAACTGAAATTAAAAATTGAAATTAAAATTGAAATTAAAATTGAAATTAAAAATTGAAATTGAAACTGAAATTGAAATTAAAATTGAAATTAAAATTGAAATTAAAATTGAAATTAAAAATTGAAATTGAAATTGAAATTAAAAATTGAAATTAAAATTGAAATTAAAATTGAAATTAAAATTGAAATTAAAAATTGAAATTGAAATTGAAATTGAAATTAAAAATTGAAATTAAAATTGAAATTAAAATGAAATTGAAATTAAAAATTGAAATTAAAAATTGAAATTAAAAATTGAAATTAAAAATTGAAATTAAAATTGAAATTAAAAATTGAAATTAAAAATTGAAATTAAAAATTGAAATTAAAAATTGAAATTAAAAATTGAAATTAAAAATTGAAATTAAAAATTGAAATTAAAAATTGAAATTAAAAATTGAAATTAAAAATTGAAATTAAAAATTGAAATTAAAAATTGAAATTAAAAATTGAAATTAAAAATTGAAATTAAAAATTGAAATTAAAAATTGAAATTAAAAATTGAAATTAAAAATTGAAATTAAAATTGAAATTAAAAATTGAAATTGAAATTGAAATTAAAAATTGAAATTAAAAATTGAAATTAAAAATTGAAATTAAAAATTGAAATTAAAATTGAAATTAAAAATTGAAATTAAAAATTGAAATTAAAAATTGAAATTAAAAATTGAAATTAAATAAATTGAAATTAAAAATTGAAATTTAAAATTGAAATTAAAAATTGAAATTAAAAATTGAAATTAAAATTGAAATTAAAAATTGAAATTAAAAATTGAAATTAAAAATTGAAATTAAAAATTGAAATTAAAAATTGAAATTAAAAATTGAAATTAAAAATTGAAATTAAAATTGAAATTGAAATAAATTGAAAAAATTGAAATTAAAAATTGAAATTAAAAATTGAAATTAAAAATTGAAATTAAAAAATTGAAATTAAATAAATTGAAATTAAAAATTGAAATTAAAATTGAAATTAAAAATTGAAATTAAAAAATTGAAATTAAAAATTGAAATTAAAAATTGAAATTAAAAATTGAAATTAAAAATTGAAATTAAAATTGAAATTAAAAATTGAAATTAAAATTGAAATTAAAATTGAAATTAAAAATTGAAATTAAAAATTGAAATTAAAAAATTGAAATTAAAAATTGAAATTAAAAATTGAAATTAAAAATTGAAATTAAAAATTGAAATTAAAAATTGAAATTAAAAATTGAAATTAAAAATTAAAAAATTGAAATTAAAAATTGAAATTAAAAATTGAAATTAAAAATTGAAAATTGAAATAAAAATTGAAATTAAAAATTGAAATTAAAATGAAATTGAAATTGAAATTGAAATTGAAATTAAAAAATTGAAATTAAAAATTGAAATTAAAAATTGAAATTAAAATTGAAATTAAAATTGAAATTAGAAATTGAAATTAAAAATTGAAATTAAAAATTGAAATTAAAAATTGAAATTAAAATTGAAATTAAAAATTGAAATTAAAAATTGAAATTAAAAATTGAAATTAAAAATTAAAATTAAAATGAAATTAAAATTGAAATTAAAAATTGAAATTAAAAAATTGAAATTAAAATTGAAATTAAAAATTGAAATTAAAATTGAAATTAAAAATTGAAATTAAAAATTGAAATTAAAAATTGAAATTAAAAATTGAAATTAAAAATTGAAATTAAAATTGAAATTAAAAATTGAAATTAAAAATTGAAATTAAAAATTGAAATTAAAAATTGAAATTAAAAATTGAAATTGAAATAAATTGAAATTGAAAGAAATTGAAATTGAAAAATTGAAATTAAAATTGAAATTAAAAATTGAAATTAAAAATTGAAATTAAAATAAATTGAAATTAAAAATTGAAATTAAAAATTGAAATTAAAATGAAATTAAAAATTGAAATTGAAATTGAAATTAAAATTGAAATTAAAATTGAAATTAAAATTGAAATTAAAAATTGAAATTAAAAATTGAAATTGAAATTAAAAATTGAAATTAAAAATTAAAAATTGAAATTGAAATTGAAATTAAAAATTGAAAAAATTGAAATTAAAATTGAAATTGAAATTGAAATTGAAATTGAAATTAAAAATTGAAATTAAAAATTGAAATTAAAATTGAAATTGAAATTGAAATTGAAATTGAAATTAAAAATTGAAATTGAAAATTGAAATTAAATAAATTGAAATTGAAATTGAAATTGAAATTGAAATTAAAAAAATTGAAATTGAAATTAAAAATTGAAATTGAAATTGAAATTGAAAATTAAAATTGAAATTAAAAATTGAAATTAAAAATTGAAATTAAAAATTGAAATTAAAATTGAAATTGAAATTGAAATTGAAATTGAAATTGAAATTGAAATTGAAATTGAAATTGAAATTGAAATTGAAATTGAAATTGAAATTGAAATTGAAATTGAAATTGAAATTGAAATTGTACTGAAATTGAAATTGAAATTGAAATTGAAATTGAAATTGAAATTGAAATTGTAAATTGAAATTGAAATTGAAACTGAAATTAAAAATTGAAATTGAAATTGAAATTGAAATTTAAAAATTGAAATTAAAAATTGAAACTGAAATTGTTAAAATTGAAATTGAAATTGAAATTGAAATTGAAATTAAAAATTGAAATTGAAATTGAAAATTGAAATTGAAATTGAAATTGAAATTGAAATTGAAATTGAAATTGAAATTGAATTTAAAATTGAAATTGAAAATTGAAATTGAGAATTGAAATTGAAATTGAATTGAAATTGAAATTGAAACTGAAATTGAAATTGAAATTGAAATTGAAATTGAAATTAAAATTGAAATTAAAATTGAAATTGAAATTGAAATTGAAACTGAAATTGAAATTGAAATTGAAATTGAAAATTGAAATTGAAATTGAAATTAAAGAAATTGAAATTGAAATTGAAATTGAAATTGAAATTGAAATTGAAATTGAAATTGAAACTGAAATTGAAACTAAAAATTGAAATTGAAATTGAAATTAAAAATTGAAATTGAAATTGAAATTAAAAATTGAAATTAAAAATTGAAATTGAAATTGAAATTGAAATTGAAATTGAAATTGAAATTGAAAATTGAAATTAAAAATTGAAATTAAAATTGAAATTGAAATTGAAATTGAAATTGAAATTGAAATTGAAATTGAAATTGAAATTAAAAATTGAAATTAAAAATTGAAATTGAAAATTGAAATTGAAATTGAAATTGAAATTGAAATTGAAATTGAAATTGAAATTGAAATTGAAATTGAAATTGAAATTGAAATTGAAATTGAAATTGAAATTGAAATTGAAATTGAAACTGAAAATTGAAACTGAAATTGAAATTGAAATTGAAATTAAAAATTGAAATTGAAATTGAAATTGAAATTGAAATTGAAAATTGAAATTGAAATTGAAATTGAAATTGAAATTGAAATTGAAATTGAAATTGAAATTGAAATTGAAATTGAAATTGAAATTGAAATTGAAATTGAAAATTGAAATTGAAATTGAAATTGAAATTGAAATTGAAATTGAAATTGAAATTGAAATTGAAATTGAAATTGAAATTGAAATTGAAATTGAAATTGAAATTGAAATTGAAATTGAAATTGAAACTGAAATTGAAATTGAAATTGAAATTGAAATTGAAATTGAAATTGAAATTGAAATTGAAATTGAAATTGAAATTGAAAATTGAAACTGAAATTGAAATTGAAATTGAAATTGAAATTGAAAATTGAAATTGAAATTGAAATTGAAACTGAAATTGAAATTGAAATTGAAATTGAAATTGAAATTGAAATTGAAATTGAAATTGAAATTGAAATTGAAATTGAAACTGAAATTGAAATTGAAATTGAAATTGAAATTGAAATTGAAATTGAAATTGAAATTGAAATTGAAATTGAAATTGAAATTGAAATTGAAATTGAAAATTGAAATTGAAATTGAAATTGAAATTGAAATTGAAATTGAAATTGAAATTGAAATTGAAACTGAAATTGAAATTGAAATTGAAATTGAAATTGAAATTGAAATTGAAACTGAAATTGAAACTGAAATTGAAATGAAATTGAAATTGAAATTGAAAATTGAAACTGAAATTGAAATTGAAATTGAAATTGAAATTGAAATTGAAATTGAAATTGAAATTGAAATTGAATTTAAAACTGAAATTGAAATTGAAATTGAAATTGAAATTGAAATTGAAATTGAAACTGAAATTGAAACTGAAATTGAAACTGAAATTGAAACTGAAATTGAAATTGAAATTGAAATTGAAATTGAAATTGAAACTGAAATTGAAATTGAAATTGAAATTGAAATTGAAATTGAAATTGAAATAGAAATTGAAATTGAAATTGAATGAAATTGAAATTGAAATTGAAATTGAAATTGAAATTGAAACTGAAGTTTAAATTGAAATTGAAATTGTAAAAACTGAAATTGAAATTGAAATTGAAATTGAAATTGAAACTGAAATTGAAATTGAAACTGAAATTGAAACTGAAATTGAAATTGAAATTGAAATTGAAATTGAAATTGAAATTGAAACTGAAATTGAAACTGAAATTGAAACTGAAATTAAAACTGAAATTGAAATTGAAATTGAAATTGAAATTGAAATTGAAATTGAAATTGAAATTGAAAATGAAATTGAAACTGAAATTGAAATTGAAACTGAAATTGAAATTGAAATTGAAACTGAAATTGAAACTGAAATTGAAATTGAAATTGAAATTGTAAATTGAAACTAAAATTGAAATTGAAATTGAAATTGAAATTGAAATTGAAATTGAAATTGAAATCTGAAATGAAATTGAAATTGAAACTGAAATTGAAATTGAAATTGAAATTGAAATTGAAATTGAAACTGAAATTGAAATTGAAATTGAAATTGAAATTGAAATTGAAACTGAAATTGAAATTGAAATTGAAATTGAAATTAAAATTGAAATTGAAATTAAAACTGAAATTGAAACTGAAATTGAAACTGAAATTGAAATTGAAATTGAAATTGAAATTGAAATTGAAATTGAAATTGAAATTGAAATTGAAATTGTTAAATTGATAAATTGAAATTGAAATTGAAATTGAAATTGAAATGGAACTTGAAATTGAAATAATTGAAATTGAAATTGAAATTGTAAACTGAAATTGAAACTGAAATTGAAACTGAAATTGAAATTGAAATTGAAATTGAAATTGAAATTGAAAATTGAAACTGAAACGTAATTGAAATTGAAACTAAATTGAAACTGAAATTAAAATTGAAATTGAAATTGAAATTGAAATTGAAATTGAAAACTGAAATTGAAACTGAAATTGAAATTGAAATTGAAATCCAAATTGAAATTGAAATTGAAATTGAAATTGAAATTGAAATTGAAATTGAAATTGAACTTAAAATTGAAACTGAAATTGAAACTGAAATTGAAATTGAAATTGAAATTGAAATTGAAACTGAAATTGAAATTGAAATTGAAATTGAAATTGAAAATTGAAATTGAAACTGAAATTGAAATTGAAATTGAAATTGAAATTGAAATTGAAATTGAAATTGAAATTGAAATTGAAATTGAAACTGGAAATTGAAACTGAAATGAAATTGAAATTGAAACTGAAATTGAAACTGAAATTGAAATTGAAATTGAAATTGAAATTGAAATTGAAACTGAAATTGAAATTGAAACTGAAATTGAAAAACTGAAATTGAAATTGAAATTGAAACTGAAATTGAAACTGAAATTGAAATTAAACCGAAAATTGAAACTGAAAATTGAAAACTGAAATTGAAAACTGAAATTGAAACTGAAAAATCGAAATCAGAAAATTGAAATTGAAATTGAAATTGAAACTGAAATTGAAACTGAAACTGAAATTGAAACTGAAATTGAAACTGAAATTGAAACTGAAATTGAAACTGAAATTGAAACTGAAATTGAAATTGAAATTGAAACTGAAATTGAAACTGAAATTGAAACTGAAATTGAAAATCGAAATTGAAAACTTGAAACTGAAACTGAAATTAAAACTGAAACTGAAATTGAAACTGAAATTGAAACTGAAATTGAAACTGAAATTGAAAGTTGAAACTGAAATTGAAACTGAAATTGAAACTGAAATTGAAACTGAAATTGAAACCGAAATTGAAACTGAAATTGAAATTGAAACTGAAATTGAAACTGAAATTGAAATTGGAAACTGAAATTGAAATTGAAACTGAAATTGAAAAATTGAAACTGAAATTGAAACTGAAATTGAAACTGAAATTGAAATTGAAATTGAAACTGAAATTGAAACTGAAATTGAAATTGAAATTGAAATTGAAACTGAAATTGAAACTGAAATTGAAACTGGAAACGAAATTGAAATTGAAACTGAAATTGAAATCTGAAATTGAAACTGAAATTGAAACTGAAAATTGAAACTGAAATTGAAATTGAAAATTGAAACTGAAATTGAAACCGGAAAATTGAAACTGAAGTTGAAACTGAAACTGAAAATTGAAAACTGAAACTGAAATTGAAACTGAAATTGAAACTGAAATTGAAACTGAAATTGAAATTGAAATTGAAACTGAAATTGAAACTGAAATTAAAACTGAAATGTTGAAACTGAAATTGAAACTGAAATTGAAACTGAAATTGAAAAACTGAAATTGAAACTGAAATTGAAACTGAAATTGAAACTGAAATTGAAATTGAAATTGAAATTGAAACTGAAATTGAAACTGAAATTGAAATTGAAACTGAAATTGAAATTGAAACTTAAAACTGAAAATTGAAATTGAAACTGAAATTGAAATTGAAATTGAAATTGAAATTGAAATCTGAAATTGAAACTGAAATTTGAAAACTGAAAACTGAAACATTGAAACTGTTGAAATTGAAATTGAAACTGAAAATTGAAACTGAAATTGAAAACTGAAATTGAAACTGAAATTGAAACTGAAATTGAAACTGAAATTGAAAGTTGAAACTGAAATTGAAAATCGAAATTGAAAACTGAAATTGAAATTGAAAACTGAAATTGAAACTGAAATTGAAAACTGAAATTGAAACTGAAATTGAAACTGAAATTGAAAACTGAAATTGAAAACTGAAATTGAAACTGAAAATTGAAAACTGAAATTGAAATTGAAATTGAAATTGAAACTGAAAATTGAAACTGAAATTGAAACTTTGAAATTGAAACTGAAATTGAAACTGAAATTGAAACTGTGAAAGTTGAAACTGAAATTGAAATTGAAATTGAAATTGAATCGAAATTGAAACTGAAATTGAAATTGAAAATTGAAATTGAAATTGAAATTGAAATTGAAATTGGAAATTGAAATTGAACATTGAAATTGAAATTGAAATTGAAATTGAAATTAAAACTGAAATTGAAACTGAAATTGAAATTAAAATTGAAATTGAAATTGAAACTGAAATTGAAATTGAAATTGAAACTGAAATTGAAATTGAAATTGAAATTGAAATTGAAATTGAAATTGAAATTGAAATTGAAATTGAAATTGAATCTGAAATTGAAATTGAAATTGAAATTGAAATTGAAATTGAAACTGAAATTGAAACTGAAATTGAAATTGAAACTGAAATTGAAACTGAAATTGAAACTGAAATTGAAACTGAAATTGAAACTGAAATTGAAATTGAAACTGAAATTGAAACTGAAATTGAAACTGAAATTGAAATTGAAATTGAAATTGAAATTGAAACTGAAATTGAAATTGAAACTGAAATTGAAACTGAAATTGAAATTGAAACTGAAATTGAAACTGAAATTGAAACTGAAACTGAAATTGAAACTGAAATTGAAACTGAAATTGAAACTGAAATTGAAACTGAAATTGAAACTGAAATTGAAACTGAAATTGAAACTGAAATTGAAACTGAAATTGAAATTGAAATTGAAATTGAAACTGAAATTGAAATTGAAATTGAAATTGAAACTGAAATTGAAATTGAAATTGAAACTGAAATTGAAACTGAAATTGAAACTGAAATTGAAACTGAAATTGAAACTGAAATTGAAACTGAAATTGAAACTGAAATTGAAACTGAAATTGAAATTGAAATTGAAACTGAAATTGAAATTGAAATTGAAATTGAAATTGAAATTGAAATTGAAATTGAAATTGAAATTGAAATTGAAATTGAAATTGAAATTGAAATTGAAATTGAAATTGAAATTGAAACTGAAATTGAAATTGAAACTGAAATTGAAACTGAAATTGAAACTGAAATTGAAACTGAAAGTTGAAACTGAAATTGAAACTGAAAGTTGAAACTGAAATTGAAACTGAAATTGAAATTGAAATTGAAATTGAAATTGAAACTGAAATTGAAACTGAAATTGAAATTGAAATTGAAACTGAAATTGAAACTGAAATTGAAACTGAAATTGAAATTGAAATAGATATTGAAATTGAAATTGAAATTGAAACTGAAATTCAAACTGAAAGTGAAATTGAAACTGACATTGAAACTGAAATTGAAACTGAAATTGAAACTGAAATTGAAACTGAAATTGAAATTGAAATTGAAATTGAAATTGAAATTGAAACTGAAATTGAAACTGAAATTATAACTGAAATTGAAACTAAAATTGAAATTGAAATTGAAATTGAAATTGAAATTGAAATTGAAATTGAAATTGAAACTGAAATTGAAACTGAAATTGAAACTGAAATTGAAACTGAAATTGAAACTGAAATTGAAACTGAAATTGAAACTGAAATTGAAACTGAAATTGAAACTGAAATTGAAAAATTGAAATTGAAATTGAAAATTGAAACTGAAATTGAAACTGAAATTGAAACTGAAATTGAAACTGAAATTGAAACTGAAATTGAAATTGAAATTGAAAAATTGAAACTGAAATTGAAACTGAAATTGAAACTGAAATTGAAACTGAAATTGAAACTGAAATTGAAACTGAAATTGAAACTGAAATTGAAACTGAAATTGAAACTGAAATTGAAACTGAAATTGAAACTGAAATTGAAACTGAAATTGAAACTGAAATTGAAACTGAAATTGAAATTGAAATTGAAACTGAAATTGAAACTGAAATTGAAACTGAAATTGAAACTGAAATTGAAACTGAAATTGAAACTGAAATTGAAATTGAAACTGAAATTGAAACTGAAATTGAAACTGAAATTGAAACTGAAATTGAAACTGAAATTGAAACTGAAATTGAAACTGAAATTGAAACTGAAATTGAAACTGAAATTGAAATTTGAAAACTGAAATTGAAACTGAAATTGAAACTGAAATTGAAACTGAAATTGAAACTGAAATTGAAACTGAAATTGAAACTGAAATTGAAACTGAAATTGAAATTGAAATTGAAATTGAAATTGAAACTGAAATTGAAACTGAAATTGAAACTGAAATTGAAACTGAAATTGAAACTGAAATTGAAACTGAAATTGAAACTGAAATTGAAACTGAAATTGAAACTGAAATTGAAATTGAAATTGAAACTGAAATTGAAACTGAAATTGAAACTGAAATTGAAACTGAAATTGAAACTGAAATTGAAACTGAAATTGAAACTGAAATTGAAACTGAAATTGAAACTGAAATTGAAACTGAAATTGAAACTGAAATTGAAATTGAAATTGAAATTGAAATTGAAATTGAAATTGAAACTGAAATTGAAACTGAAATTGAAACTGAAATTGAAACTGAAATTGAAATTGAAACTGAAATTGAAACTGAAATTGAAACTGAAATTGAAACTGAAAGTTGAAACTGAAAGTTGAAACTGAAATTGAAACTGAAATTGAAACTGAAATTGAAACTGAAAGTTGAAACTGAAATTGAAACTGAAATTGAAATTGAAATTTGAAATTGAAATTGAAATTGAAATAGACATTGAAATTGAAACTGAAATTGAAATTTAATACTGAAATTGAAACTGAAATTGAAACTGAAATTGAAACTGAAATTGAAACTGAAAGTTGAAACTGAAATTGAAAACTGAAATTGAAACTGAAATTGAAACTGAAATTGAAACTGAAATTGAAATTGAAATTGAAACTGAAATTGAAACTGAAATTGAAACTGAAATTCAAACTGAAATTGAAACTGAAATTGAAACTGAAATTGAAACTGAAATTGAAACTGAAATTGAAACTGAAACTGAAATTGAAACTGAAATTGAAATTGAAATTGAAACTGAAATTGAAACTGAAATTGAAACTGAAATTGAAACTGAAATTGAAATTGAAACTGAAACTGAAATTGAAATTGAAATTGAAACTGAAATTGAAATTGAAATTGAAATTGAAATTGAAACTGAAATTGAAATTGAAATTGAAACTGAAATTGAAACTGAAATTGAAACTGAAATTGAAACTGAAATTGAAACTGAAATTGAAACTGAAATTGAAACTGAAATTGAAACTGAAATTGAAATTGAAACTGAAATTGAAATTGAAATTGAAATTGAAATTGAAATTGAAACTGAAATTGAAATTGAAACTGAAATTGAAACTGAAATTGAAACTGAAATTGAAACTGAAATTGAAATTGAAATTGAAATTGAAACTGAAATTGAAATTGAAATTGAAACTGAAATTGAAACTGAAATTGAAACTGAAATTGAAACTGAAATTGAAACTGAAATTGAAACTGAAATTGAAACTGAAATTGAAACTGAAATTGAAACTGAAATTGAAACTGAAATTGAAACTGAAATTGAAACTGAAATTGAAACTGAAATTGAAACTGAAATTGAAATTGAAATTGAAACTGAAATTGAAACTGAAATTGAAACTGAATTTAAACTGAAATTGAAACTGAAATTGAAACTGAAATTGAAACTGAAATTGAAACTGAAATTGAAATGAAATTGAAACTGAAATTGAAACTGAAATTGAAACTGAAGTTGAAACTGAAATTGAAACTGAAATTGAAACTGAAATTGAAACTGAAATTGAAACTGAAATTGAAAAACTGAAATTGAAACTGAAATTGAAACTGAAATTGAAACTGAAATTGAAACTGAAATTGAAACTGAAATTGAAACTGAAATTGAAACTGAAATTGAAACTGAAATTGAAACTGAAATTGAAACTGAAGTTGAAACTGAAATTGAAACTGAAATTGAAACTGAAATTGAAACTGAAATTGAAATTGAAATTGAAATTGAAACTGAAATTGAAACTGAAATTGAAACTGAAATTGAAACTGAAATTGAAATTGAAATTGAAACTGAAATTGAAACTGAAATTGAAACTGAAATTAAAACTGAAATTGAAACTGAAATTGAAACTGAAATTGAAACTGAAATTGAAACTGAAATTGAAACTGAAATTGAAACTGAAATTGAAATTGAAATTGAAATTGAAATTGAAATTGAAATTGAAATTGAAATTGAAATTGAAATTGAAACTGAAATTGAAATTGAAACTGAAATTGAAACTGAAATTGAAACTGAAATTGAAACTGAAATTGAAACTGAAGTTGAAACTGAAATTGAAATTGAAACTGAAATTGAAACTGAAATTGAAACTGAAATTGAAACTGAAATTGAAACTGAAATTGAAACTGAAATTGAAACTGAAATTGAAACTGAAATTGAAACTGAAATTGAAATTGAAACTGAAATTGAAACTGAAATTGAAACTGAAATTGAAATTGAAATTGAAACTGAAATTGAAACTGAAATTAAAACTGAAATTGAAACTGAAATTGAAACTGAAATTGAAACTGAAATTGAAACTGAAATTGAAATTGAAACTGAAATTGAAACTGAAATTGAAACTGAAATTGAAATTGAAACTGAAATTGAAACTGAAATTGAAACTGAAATTGAAACTGAAATTGAAACTGAAATTGAAACTGAAATTGAAACTGAAATTGAATTGAAATTGAAATTGAAATTGAAACTGAAATTGAAACTGAAATTGAAACTGAAATTGAAATTGAAATTGAAATTGAAACTGAAATTGAAACTGAAATTAAAACTGAAATTGAAACTGAAATTGAAACTGAAACTGAAATTGAAACTGAAATTGAAACTGAAATTGAAACTGAAAGTTGAAACTGAAATTGAAACTGAAGTTGAAACTGAAATTGAAACTGAAATTGAAACTGAAATTGAAACTGAAATTGAAACTGAAATTGAAACTGAAATTGAAATTGAAATTGAAACTGAAATTGAAATTGAAATTGAAATTGAAACTGAAATTGAAACTGAAATTGAAACTGAAATTGAAATTGAAACTGAAATTGAAACTGAAATTGAAACTGAAATTGAAACTGAAGTTGAAACTGAAGTTGAAACTGAAATTGAAACTGAAATTGAAACTGAAATTGAAACTGAAATTGAAACTGAAATTGAAATCGAATCAGAATTTAAATTTGAAATTGAAATTGAAATTGAAGTAGACATTGAAATTGAAGCTGAAATTGAATTTAATACTGAAATTGAAACTGAAATTGAAATTGAAGTTGAAGCTGAAGTTGAAACTGAAGTTGAAACTGAAGTTGAAACTGAAGTTGAAACTGAAATTGAAACTGAAGTTGAAACTGAAATTGAAACTGAAATTGAAATTGAAATTGAAACTGAAATTGAAACTGAAATTGAAACTGAAATTGAAGTTGAAACTGAAATTGAAACTGAAATTGAAACTGAAATTGAAACTGAAATTGAAACTGAAATTGAAACTGAAATTGAAACTGAAATTGAAATTGAAACTGAAATTGAAACTGAAATTGAAACTGAAATTGAAATTGAAATTGAAATTGAAATTGAAGTAGACATTGAAATTGAAGCTGAAATTGAATTTAATACTGAAATTGAAACTGAAATTGAAATTGAAGTTGAAGCTGAAGTTGAAACTGAAGTTGAAACTGAAATTGAAACTGAAATTGAAACTGAAGTTGAAACTGAAACTGAAATTGAAACTGAAATTGAAACTGAAATTGAAACTGAAATTGAAACTGAAATTGAAACTGAAATTGAAACTGAAATTGAAACTGAAATTGAAATTGAAATTGAAACTGAAATTGAAACTGAAATTGAAACTGAAATTGAAACTGAAATTGAAACTGAAATTGAAACTGAAATTGAAACTGAAATTGAAACTGAAATTGAAACTGAAATTGAAATTGAAACTGAAATTAAAACTGAAATTGAAACTGAAATTGAAACTGAAATTGAAATTGAAATTGAAACTGAATTTGAAATTGAAATTGAAATTGAAATTGAAGTGAAATTGAAATTGAAACTGAAATTGAAATTTAAACTGAAATTGAAACTGAAATTGAAATTGAAGTTGAAACTGAAATTGAAACTGAAATTGAAACTGAAATTGAAAAATTGAAACTGAAATTGAAACTGAAATTGAAACTGAAATTGAAACTGAAATTGAAACTGAAATTGAAACTGAAATTGAAACTGAAATTGAAACTGAAATTGAAACTGAAATTGAAATTGAAATTGAAATTGAAACTGAAATTGAAACTGAAATTGAAACTGAAATTGAAACTGAAATTGAAACTGAAATTGAAATTGAAACTGAAATTGAAATTGAAATTGAAATTGAAACTGAAATTGAAACTGAAATTGAAACTGAAATTGAAACTGAAATTGAAACTGAAATTGAAATTGAAATTGAAACTGAAATTGAAACTGAAATTGAAACTGAAATTGAAACTGAAATTGAAACTGAAATTGAAACTGAAACTGAAATTGAAACTGAAATTGAAACTGAAATTGAAACTGAAATTGAAACTGAAATTGAAACTGAAATTGAAACTGAAATTGAAACTGAAATTGAAACTGAAATTGAAAACTGAAATTGAAACTGAAATTGAAACTGAAATTGAAACTGAAATTAAAACTGAAATTGAAACTGAAATTGAAACTGAAATTGAAACTGAAATTGAAACTGAAATTGAAACTGAAATTGAAATTGAAATTGAAATTGAAATTGAAATTGAAACTGAAATTGAAACTGAAATTGAAACTGAAATTGAAACTGAAGTTGAAACTGAAATTGAAACTGAAATTGAAACTGAAATTGAAACTGAAATTGAAACTGAAACTGAAATTGAAATTGAAATTGAAACTGAAATTGAAACTGAAATTGAAACTGAAATTGAAACTGAAATTGAAATTGAAATTGAAACTGAAATTGAAACTGAAATTGAAACTGAAATTGAAACTGAAATTGAAACTGAAATTGAAACTGAAATTGAAACTGAAATTGAAACTGAAATTGAAACTGAAATTGAAACTGAAATTGAAACTGAAACTGAAATTGAAATTGAAATTGAAATTGAAACTGAAATTGAAATTGAAACTGAAATTGAAACTGAAATTGAAACTGAAATTGAAATTGAAACTGAAATTGAAACTGAAATTGAAACTGAAATTGAAACTGAAATTGAAACTGAAATTGAAACTGAAATTGAAATTGAAATTGAAATTGAAACTGAAATTGAAACTGAAATTGAAACTGAAATTGAAACTGAAATTGAAACTGAAATTGAAACTGAAGTTGAAACTGAAGTTGAAACTGAAATTGAAACTGAAATTGAAACTGAAATTGAAATTGAAACTGAAATTGAAACTGAAATTGAAACTGAAATTGAAACTGAAATTGAAACTGAAATTGAAACTGAAATTGAAACTGAAATTGAAACTGAAATTGAAACTGAAATTGAAATTGAAACTGAAATTGAAATTGAAATTGAAACTGAAATTGAATTTGAAATTGAAATTGAAACTGAAATTGAAACTGAAATTGAAACTGAAATTGAAACTGAAATTGAAACTGAAATTGAAACTGAAATTGAAACTGAAATTGAAACTGAAATTGAAATTGAAATTGAAACTGAAATTGAAATTGAAACTGAAATTGAAACTGAAATTGAAACTGAAATTGAAACTGAAATTGAAACTGAAATTGAAACTGAAATTGAAACTGAAATTGAAACTGAAACTGAAATTGAAACTGAAATTGAAACTGAAATTGAAACTGAAATTGAAACTGAAATTGAAACTGAAATTGAAACTGAAATTGAAACTGAAATTGAAATTGAAATTGAAACTTGAAATTGAAATTGAAATAGACATTGAAATTGAAACTAAAATAGACATTGAAATTGAAACTGAAATTGAAACTGAAATTGAAATTGAAACTGAAATTGAAACTGAAATTGAAACTGAAATTGAAATTGAAACTGAAATTGAAACTGAAATTGAAACTGAAATTGAAACTGAAATTGAAACTGAAATTGAAATTGAAATTGAAATTGAAACTGAAATTGAAACTGAAATTGAAACTGAAATTGAAACTGAAATTGAAACTGAAATTGAAATTGAAACTAAAATTGAAACTGAAATTGAAACTGAAATTGAAACTGAAATTGAAACTGAAATTGAAACTGAAACTGAAATTGAAACTGAAATTGAAACTGAAATTGAAACTGAAATTGAAACTTAAATTGAAACTGAAATTGAAACTTAAATTGAAACTGAAATTGAAACTGAAATTGAAATTGAAACTGAAATTGAAACTGAAATTGAAACTGAAATTGAAACTGAAATTGAAACTGAAATTGAAATTGAAACTGAAATTGAAATTGAAATTGAAACTGAAATTGAAACTGAAATTGAAACTGAAATTGAAACTGAAATTGAAACTGAAATTGAAACTGAAATTGAAACTGAAATTGAAACTGAAATTGAAACTGAAATTGAAACTGAAATTGAAATTGAAACTGAAATTGAAACTGAAATTGAAACTGAAATTGAAAACTGAAATTGAAATTGAAATTGAAATTGAAACTGAAATTGAAACTGAAATTGAAACTGAAATTGAAACTGAAATTGAAACTGAAATTGAAATTGAAACTGAAATTGAAACTGAAATTGAAATTGAAACTGAAATTGAAACTGAATTTGAAATTGAAACTGAAATTGAAACTGAAATTGAAACTGAAATTGAAACTGAAATTGAAACTGAAATTGAAATTGAAATTGAAATTGAAACTGAAACTGAAATTGAAACTGAAATTGAAACTGAAATTGAAACTGAAATTGAAACTGAAATTGAAACTGAAATTGAAATTGAAATTGAAACTGAAATTGAAACTGAAATTGAAACTGAAATTGAAACTGAAATTGAAACTGAAATTGAAACTGAAATTGAAACTGAAATTGAAACTGAAATTGAAATTGAAATTGAAATTGAAATTGAAACTGAAATTGAAACTGAAATTGAAACTGAAATTGAAACTGAAATTAAAACTGAAATTGAAACTGAAATTGAAACTGAAATTGAAACTGAAATTGAAACTGAAATTGAAACTGAAATTGAAACTGAAATTGAAACTGAAATTGAAACTGAAATTGAAACTGAAATTGAAACTGAAATTGAAACTGAAATTGAAACTGAAATTGAAACTGAAATTGAAACTGAAATTAAAATTGAAACTGAAATTGAAACTGAAATTGAAACTGAAATTGAAAACTGAAATTGAAATTGAAACTGAAATTGAAACTGAAATTGAAACTGAAATTGAAACTGAAATTGAAACTGAAATTGAAACTGAAATTGAAACTGAAATTGAAACTGAAATTGAAACTGAAATTGAAACTGAAATTGAAATTGAAACTGAAACTGAAATTGAAATTGAAACTGAAATTGAAACTGAAATTGAAATTGAAACTGAAATTGAAACTGAAATTGAAACTGAAATTGAAACTGAAATTGAAACTGAAATTGAAACTGAAATTGAAACTTGAAATTGAAATTGAAATTGAAACTGAAATTGAAACTGAAATTAAAACTGAAATTGAAACTGAAATTGAAACTGAAATTGAAACTGAAATTGAAACTGAAATTGAAACTGAAATTGAAACTGAAATTGAAACTGAAATTGAAATTGAAACTGAAATTGAAACTGAAATTGAAACTGAAATTGAAACTGAAATTGAAACTGAAATTGAAACTGAAATTGAAACTGAAATTGAAACTGAAATTGAAATTGAAATTGAAACTGAAATTGAAACTGAAATTGAAAACTGAAACTGAAATTGAAACTGAAATTGAAACTGAAATTGAAACTGAAATTGAAACTGAAATTGAAATTGAAAAATTGAAACTGAAATTGAAATTGAAACTGAAATTGAAACTGAAATTGAAATTGAAACTGAAGTTTAAACTGAAATTGAAACTGAAATTAAAATTGAAACTGAAATTGAAACTGAAATTGAAACTGAAATTGAAACTGAAATTGAAACTGAAATTGAAACTGAAATTGAAACTGAAATTGAAACTGAAATTGAAACTGAAATTGAAACTGAAATTGAAACTGAAATTGAAACTGAAATTGAAACTGAAATTGAAACTGAAATTGAAACTGAAATTGAAACTGAAATTGAAACTGAAATTAAAACTGAAATTGAAATTGAAATTAAAATTGAAATTAAAATTGAAACTAAAATTGAAACTGAAATTGAAACTGAAATTGAAACTGAAATTGAAACTGAAATTGAAACTGAAATTGAAATTGAAACTGAAATTGAAACTGAAATTGAAACTGAAATTGAAACTGAAATTGAAACTGAAATTGAAACTGAAATTGAAACTGAAATTGAAACTGAAATTGAAACTGAAATTGAAACTGAAATTGAAATTGAAACTGAAATTGAAACTGAAATTGAAACTGAAATTGAAACTGAAATTGAAACTGAAATTGAAACTGAAATTGAAACTGAAATTGAAACTGAAGTTGAAACTGAAGTTGAAACTGAAATTGAAATTGAAATTGAAATTGAAACTGAAATTGAAACTGAAATTGAAACTGAAATTGAAACTGAAATTGAAACTGAAATTGAAACTGAAATTGAAACTGAAATTGAAACTGAAATTGAAATTGAAATTGAAATTGAAATTGAAACTGAAATTGAAACTGAAATTGAAATTGAAATTGAAACTGAAATTGAAACTGAAATTGAAAAATTGAAACTGAAATTGAAACTGAAATTGAAACTGAAATTGAAACTGAAATTGAAAACTGAAATTGAAACTGAAATTGAAACTGAAGATTGAAACTGAAATTGAAACTGAAATTGAAACTGAAATTGAAACTGAAATTGAAAAATTGAAACTGAAATTGAAACTGAAATTGAAACTGAAATTGAAACTTAAATTGAAACTGAAATTGAAACTGAAATTGAAACTGAAATTGAAACTGAAATTGAAACTGAAATTGAAACTGAAATTGAAACTGAAATTGAAACTGAAATTGAAACTGAAATTGAAACTGAAATTGAAACTGAAATTGAAACTGAAATTGAAACTGAAATTGAAACTGAAATTGAAACTGAAATTGAAAAATTGAAACTGAAATTGAAACTGAAATTGAAACTGAAATTGAAACTGAAATTGAAACTGAAATTGAAATTGAAATTGAAATTGAAACTGAAATTGAAACTGAAATTGAAACTGAAATTGAAACTGAAATTGAAACTGAAATTGAAACTGAAATTGAAACTGAAATTGAAACTGAAATTGAAACTGAATTTGAAACTGAAATTGAAACTGAAATTGAAACTGAAATTGAAACTGAAATTGAAACTGAAATTGAAACTGAAATTGAAACTGAAATTGAAACTGAAACTGAAATTGAAATTGAAATTGAAACTGAAATTGAAACTGAAATTGAAACTGAAATTGAAACTGAAATTGAAACTGAAATTGAAACTGAAATTGAAACTGAAATTGAAACTGAAATTGAAACTGAAATTGAAACTGAAATTGAAACTGAAATTGAAACTGAAATTGAAACTGAAGTTGAAACTGAAATTGAAACTGAAATTGAAACTGAAATTGAAACTGAAATTGAAACTGAAATTGAAATTGAAATTGAAACTGAAATTGAAATTGAAATTGAAATTGAAATTGAAATTGAAACTGAAATTGAAACTGAAATTGAAACTGAAATTGAAACTGAAATTGAAACTGAAATTGAAACTGAAGTTGAAACTGAAATTGAAACTGAAATTGAAACTGAAATTGAAACTGAAATTGAAACTGAAATTGAAACTGAAATTGAAACTGAAATTGAAACTGAAACTGAAATTGAAACTGAAATTGAAACT
The DNA here is from genome assembly GCA_018150375.1 of Drosophila sturtevanti. Lineage (NCBI taxonomy): Eukaryota > Metazoa > Arthropoda > Insecta > Diptera > Drosophilidae > Drosophila > Drosophila sturtevanti. The sequence continues at coordinate 23,375 of JAECWJ010000625.1, forward strand.
GAAATTGAAACTGAAATTGAAACTGAAATTGAAACTGAAGTTGAAACTGAAATTGAAACTGAAATTGAAACTGAAATTGAAACTGAAATTGAAACTGAAATTGAAACTGAAATTGAAACTGAAATTGAAACTGAAATTGAAACTGAAATTGAAACTGAAATTGAAACTGAAATTGAAACTGAAATTGAAACTGAAATTGAAACTGAAATTGAAACTGAAATTGAAACTGAAATTGAAACTGAAATTGAAACTGAAACTGAAATTGAAATTGAAACTGAAATTGAAAAATTGAAACTGAAATTGAAAACTGAAATTGAAACTGAAATTGAAACTGAAATTGAAACTGAAACTTGAAATTGAAACTGAAGTTGAAACTGAAGTTGAAACTGAAGTTGAAACTGAAATTGAAACTGAAATTGAAATTGAAATTGAAATTGAAACTGAAATTGAAACTGAAATTGAAACTGAAATTGAAACTGAAATTGAAATTGAAATTGAAATTGAAATTGAAATTGAAATTGAAACTGAAATTGAAACTGAAATTGAAACTGAAATTGAAACTGAAATTGAAACTGAAATTGAAACTGAAATTGAAACTGAAATTGAAACTGAAATTGAAACTGAAATTGAAACTGAAATTGAAACTGAAATTGAAACTGAAATTGAAACTGAAATTGAAACTGAAATTGAAATTGAAACTGAAATTGAAACTGAAATTGAAACTGAAATTGAAACTGAAATTGAAACTGAAATTGAAACTGAAATTGAAACTGAAATTGAAACTGAAATTGAAATTGAAATTGAAACTGAAATTGAAACTGAAATTGAAATTGAAACTGAAATTGAAACTGAAATTGAAACTGAAATTGAAACTGAAATTGAAACTGAAATTGAAACTGAAATTGAAACTGAAATTGAAATTGAAACTGAAATTAAAATTGAAACTGAAATTGAAACTGAAATTGAAACTGAAATTGAAACTGAAATTGAAATTGAAACTGAAATTGAAACTGAAATTGAAACTGAAGTTGAAACTGAAATTGAAACTGAAATTGAAACTGAAATTGAAACTGAAATTGAAATTTGAAACTGAAATTGAAACTGAAATTGAAATTGAAATTGAAATTGAAACTGAAATTGAAATTGAAATTGAAACTGAAATTGAAACTGAAATTGAAACTGAAATTGAAACTGAAATTGAAACTGAAATTGAAACTGAAATTGAAACTGAAATTGAAACTGAAATTGAAACTGAAATTGAAACTGAAATTGAAACTTAAATTGAAACTGAAATTGAAACTGAAATTGAAACTGAAATTGAAACTGAAACTGAAACTGAAACTTAAATTGAAACTGAAATTGAAACTGAAATTGAAACTGAAATTGAAACTGAAATTGAAACTGAAATTGAAACTGAAATTGAAACTGAAGTTGAAATTGAAACTGAAATTGAAACTGAAATTGAAACTGAAATTGAAACTGAAAATTGAAACTGAAATTGAAAACTGAAATTGAAACTGAAATTGAAACTTGAAATTGAAACTGAAATTGAAATTGAAATTGAAATTGAAATTGAAATTGAAACTGAAATTGAAACTGAAATTGAAACTAAAATTGAAACTGAAATTGAAACTGAAATTGAAACTGAAATTGAAACTGAATAAATTGAAACTGAAATTGAAACTGAAATTGAAACTGAAATTGAAACTGAAATTGAAACTGAAATTGAAATTGAAATTGAAACTGAAATTGAAACTGAAATTGAAACTGAAATTGAAACTGAAATTGAAACTGAAATTGAAACTGAAATTGAAACTGAAATTGAAACTGAAATTGAAACTGAAATTGAAACTGAAATTGAAACTGAAATTGAAACTGAAATTGAAACTGAAATTGAAACTGAAATTGAAATTGAAACTGAAATTGAAATTGAAACTGAAATTGAAACTGAAATTGAAACTGAAATTGAAACTGAAATTGAAACTGAAATTAAAACTGAAATTGAAACTGAAATTGAAACTGAAATTGAAACTGAAATTGAAACTGAAATTGAAACTGAAATTGAAACTGAAATTGAAATAATTGAAACTGAAATTGAAACTGAAATTGAAACTGAAATTGAAACTGAAACTGAAATTGAAACTGAAATTGGAAATTGAAACTGAAATTGAAACTGAAATTGAAACTGAAATTGAAACTGAAATTGAAATTGAAATTGAAACTGAAATTGAAACTGAAATTGAAACTGAAATTGAAACTGAAATTGAAACTGAAATTGAAACTGAAATTGAAACTGAAATTGAAATTGAAACTGAAATTGAAACTGAAATTGAAATTGAAACTGAAATTGAAACTGAAATTGAAATTGAAACTGAAATTGAAACTGAAATTGAAACTGAAATTGAAACTGAAATTGAAACTGAAATTGAAACTGAAATTGAAACTGAAATTGAAACTGAAATTGAAACTGAAATTGAAACTGAAATTGAAATTGAAATTGAAATTGAAACTGAAATTGAAACTGAAATTGAAACTGAAATTGAAACTGAAATTGAAACTGAAATTGAAACTGAAATTGAAACTGAAATTGAAATTGAAATTGAAACTGAAATTGAAACTGAAATTGAAACTGAAATTGAAACTGAAATTGAAACTGAAATTGAAAAATTGAAACTGAAATTGAAACTGAAATTGAAACTGAAATTGAAACTGAAATTGAAATTGAAACTGAAACTGAAATTGAAACTGAAATTGAAACTGAAATTGAAACTGAAATTGAAACTGAAATTGAAACTGAAATTGAAACTGAAATTGAAACTGAAATTGGAAACTGAAGTTGAAACTGAAATTGAAATTGAAATTGAAACTGAAATTGAAACTGAAATTGAAACTGAAATTGAAACTGAAATTGAAACTGAAATTGAAACTGAAATTGAAACTGAAATTGAAACTGAAATTGAAACTGGAAATTGAAACTGAAATTGAAACTGAAATTGAAACTGAAATTGAAACTGAAATTGAAACTGAAATTGAAACTGAAATTGAAACTGAAATTGAAACTGAAAGTTGAAACTGAAATTGAAACTGAAATGTTGAAACTGAAATTGAAACTGAAATTGAAATTGAAATTGAAACTTGAAATTGAAACTGAAATTGAAACTGAAATTGAAACTGAAATTGAAACTGAAATTGAAACTGAAATTGAAACTGAAATTGAAACTGAAATTGAAACTGAAATTGAAACTGAAATTGAAACTGAAATTGAAACTGAAATTGAAACTGAAATTGAAACTGAAATTGAAACTGAAACTGAAATTTAAAACTGAAATTGAAACTGAAATTGAAATTGAAACTGAAATTGAAACTGAAATTGAAACTGAAATTGAAATTGAAACTGAAACTGAAATTGAAATTGAAATTGAAATTGAAATTGAAATTGAAACTGAAATTGAAACTGAAATTGAAACTGAAATTGAAACTGAAATTGAAACTGAAATTGAAACTGAAATTGAAACTTGAAACTGAAATTGAAACTGAAATTGAAACTGAAATTGAAACTGAAATTAAAACTGAAATTGAAACTGAAATTGAAACTGAAATTGAAACTGAAATTGAAACTGAAATTGAAACTGAAATTGAAACTGAAATTGAAACTGAAATTGAAACTGAAATTGAAACTGAAATTGAAACTGAAATTGAAACTGAAATTGAAACTGAAATTGAAACTGAAACTGAAATTGAAATTGAAACTGAAATTGAAACTGAAATTGAAACTGAAATTGAAACTGAAATTGAAACTGAAATTGAAACTGAAATTGAAACTAAAATTGAAACTGAAATTGAAACTGAAATTGAAACTGAAATTGAAACTGAAATTGAAACTGAAATTGAAACTGAAATTGAAACTGAAATTGAAACTGAAATTGAAACTGAAATTGAAATTGAAATTGAAATTGAAACTGAAATTGAAATTGAAACTGAAATTGAAACTGAAATTGAAACTGAAATTGAAACTGAAATTGAAACTGAAATTGAAACTGAAATTGAAACTGAAATTGAAACTGAAATTGAAATTGAAATTGAAATTGAAATTGAAACTGAAATTGAAACTGAAATTGAAACTGAAATTGAAACTGAAATTGAAACTGAAATTGAAACTGAAATTGAAACTGAATTTGAAACTGAAATTGAAACTGAAATTAAAACTGAAATTGAAACTGAAATTGAAACTGAAATTGAAACTGAAATTGAAACTGAAATTGAAATTGAAATTGAAACTGAAATTGAAACTGAAATTGAAACTGAAATTGAAACTGAAATTGAAACTGAAATTGAAACTGAAATTGAAACTGAAATTGAAACTGAAATTGAAACTGAAATTGAAATTGAAATTGAAACTGAAATTGAAACTGAAATTGAAACTGAAACTGAAATTGAAACTGAAATTGAAACTGAAATTGAAACTGAAATTGAAACTGAAATTGAAACTGAAATTGAAATTGAAATTGAAATTGAAATTGAAATTGAAACTGAAATTGAAACTGAAATTGAAACTGAAATTGAAACTGAAATTGAAACTGAAATTGAAACTGAAATTGAAACTGAAATTGAAACTGAAATTGAAATTGAAATTGAAATTGAAATTGAAATTGAAATTGAAATTGAAATTGAAATTGAAACTGAAATTGAAACTGAAATTGAAACTGAAATTGAAACTGAAATTGAAACTGAAACTGAAATTGAAACTGAAAATTGAAACTGAAATTGAAACTGAAATTGAAACTGAAATTGAAACTGAAATTGAAATTGAAATTGAAACTGAAATTGAAACTGAAATTGAAACTGAAATTGAAACTGAAATTGAAACTGAAATTGAAACTGAAATTGAAACTGAAATTGAAACTGAAATTGAAACTGAAATTGAAACTGAAATTGAAACTGAAATTGAAACTGAAATTGAAACTGAAATTGAAACTGAAATTGAAATTGAAATTGAAATTGAAACTGAAATTGAAACTGAAATTGAAATTGAAATTGAAACTGAAATTGAAACTGAAATTGAAACTGAAATTGAAACTGAAATTGAAATTGAAACTGAAATTGAAACTGAAATTGAAACTGAAATTGAAACTGAAATTGAAACTGAAATTGAAACTGAAATTGAAACTGAAATTGAAACTGAAATTGAAACTGAAATTGAAACTGAAATTGAAACTGAAATTGAAACTAAAATTGAAACTGAAATTGAAACTTGAAACTGAAATTGAAACTGAAATTGAAACTTGAATTTGAAATTGAAACTGAAATTGAAACTGAAATTGAAACTGAAATTGAAATGACATTGAAACTGAAATTGAAACTGAAATTGAAACTGAAATTGAAACTGAAATTGAAACTGAAGTTGAAACTGAAATTGAAATTGAAACTGAAATTGAAATTGAAATTAAAACTGAAATTGAACTGGAAATTGAAATTGAAATTGAAATTGAAATTGAAATTGAAAATTGAAATTGAAACTGAAATTGAAACTGAAATTGAAACTGAAACTGAAATTGAAACTGAAATTGAAACTTGAAACTGAAATTGAAACTGAAATTGAAAACTGAAATTGAAACTGAAATTGAAACTGAAATTGAAACTGAAATTGAAACTGAAATTGAAACTGAAATTGAAACTGAAATTGAAACTGAAATTGAAACTGAAATTGAAACTGAAATTGAAACTGAAATTGAAACTTGAAACTGAAATTGAAACTAAATTGAAATTGAAATTGAAATTGAAATTGAAATTGAAATTGAAACTGAAATTGAAACTGAAATTGAAACTGAAATTGAAATTGAAACTGAAATTGAAACTG
>JAECWJ010000626.1:0-57918 GCA_018150375.1 Drosophila sturtevanti
GGGAGCTCCACCAATCGGTTCAACATTGCCGCAGGCTATAAAGCGTTTTGATTCATTGGAAAAGCAATTTCGGAATAACTCGGAATTTAAACAATATGTGGAATTTATAGATGACTATCTACACAAAAGACATATGGAATAACTTCCGCCTTCGCAGATTAATGAAGATCCTCACATGCGTCTATTTAGCTCATCACGCTGTATTGAAACCTGGCAACACGACTACGAAGTGTCGAGTTGTTTTTGATGGCTCAGGCAAGGATGAGATTGGGTATTCACTCAATGACCGTTTCTAGGTCCGCCCATACAACGTGATCTACTTGAGGTTTGTCTACGATTTCGTCAACATCGCTTTGTGCTATGCGCTGATATAGAAAATATGTTTCGAAGAATTTTAGTGACTCCTGAGCGCTCGAATTATCAACGAATTATTTGGCGAAAAGATGGGAACACACCTTATCAGCACTTCCGGCTACTGAGAGTTACTTATGGATTAGCTTCATCACCGTTTCTAGCAGTTCGTGTATTAATGACTACAATCTAACTATTTCGCTAGCTGCAACTGCTTTGTCAAGAGATGCATATGTTGATGATATTTCTACAGGATGCGATTCAAGCGATGATCTAATCACACTCAAAGATGAGCTCATTCAATTGTTAAATGAAGCAAAATTTAGTTTGCATAAATGGAGTTCAAATTGCGATTCATTACTACAAACGTTGTCAAACGATATTTGTCAACATAACCCTTTGCGAGAATGCAGAAACAATTAAAAGTTCTTGGTTTACAATGGAATCCCTGCAAAGATACTTTATTTGTCAAGTTCACCATAAAAGGAGACTCAAAAGTGCCAAGCAACCGTAGCTTGTTATCGGACATTGCCAAATTATATGACTCTCTTGGTATTTACGCACCAAACACGGTACTACTTAAGATTCTACTCAGGCAAGCTGGATAAGTTCATTGATATGGATGAACCTCTCCGAATTCGTTATACTCTCGCTGGCAATTAATTCGTGACGAGCATTCTGCCCTTCACAGTTATTCTATACTGTATATCGTTTTGCCAAATGCGGAAATCGAATTGCATGGATTTGCTGATGCGTCTATACAAGCTTATAGAGCTGGGGGGTTATTTTGGTTTAGGGGGGGGGGAAATTAAAGTTATTCTAGTCGCGGTCCAGAACACGGGTTGCTCCAATTAACCGGTATCGATTCCCCGATTGGAACTTCATGCAGCACATCTGCTGAGCAGACTGATGTCAATTATTAAAGTTAAGCATTAACGATTCCTATTTCCAGCATTTCTTCTGGCTGTCGGCTCCGCCTCGTACTTGAAACACTTTCGTGTGTAATCGAAGGGCTGAAATTCTTGAGGAGTAGCCATGGAGTTGTTGGCAACACGTACGTTCAGAACAGAACCCGGCGGATCGTATGTCATGAGGAATGTTACCTTCAAAACATGCAGTACATCAATTGTGGTGAACTGGACCGAATTGGCTCTCTTTTCCCTATTCAACATGGCCATTAAGCAAACCTAAAACTATGCAGGTGAACAACGGTACACTTCAGAAGAGACTTTCAGCACCGATAGTTCTACATACTTCTGAGGAAGACGGTTGGTTTGAAATACTAGGAAACAAGATCTCAGAGTGTGTTCAACTATTGAGAGTTATTTGTAATTGCTATCGTTTTGCTAACCATTTACGTCAAATAAGGGTTGCGGAAGATCAGCCGCATAGTCTACCTATCACAGCTTTGGAAATTGAACATGCCCGTAGTCAACTGATAAAATACATTCAGCGTACGTTTTTTCGCAACGATTTTGAAACTCTGACTAATCAGCGTCAACTTTCGGTTAAGTCGAGACTAATTCGATTAACGCCATTTTTGGACGAAGATTGACTGATGCGTGTTGGAGGACGCGTTGACCATTCCTTGTTAAGCTATAACGCCAAACATCCACCTTTTGCAGTTCTATTAGTTCGAGATCTACACACCAAAACTCTTCATGCTGGAATAGATGGCAATCACTTTCAATCACTTACGACAACAGTGTTGGATCTTAGGAGCTCGCAATATTGTTCGCAAAGTTGTTTTTCGATGCAAAGCATGTTTTATGCAAAAAATAGCTACCAGTTCACAACTCATGGGAAATTTACCTGTACAAAGAGTACAACCTCTAAGATGTTTCTTACACACGGGACTAGATTATGCTGGGCCTATCGCTATTAAAAATCAACAGGAAGAACACCCAAGTTTGGAAAGGCATGGCTCGCAGTTTTTGTTTGTCTATCGACAAAGGCCATAGAACATTAGACGTATGTACATCTATTTGATCGTGAATTTCTGTAAAACAAAATTTCAACCGCAAAACGATTAATACAGTCCACTCATTCGGAACCATATAATTCGAGCCGGATCGCGACGCGTATTGAAAAAGGAAGTAAATACATATTTGGCTTAATTGGAATTATATGTGTACAGTGAATATTCGTTAAAATGAAAATGAAACGCATTCGTCAGCAACGTGAATTTACTAAGGCAAACTTTATGCGTGCATGCGCCGCTGCTGTTGAGTCAAGCGAATCACCAGAGGCATTGGAGCATCCATTATATAGAATCAAAGTAAGCTTTGACCATTTGATGAAGCTTAGCGAGGATTTATGACGTTTCTATGAGGAGACTGACTATGTGGACCCTAAAGATGACCTGGGGGATTTCGAGGAGAAGTATTATGAAGCATATGATAAACTAATGGAGGCTACTAGCGAGTTGAGAAGAATTGACACAAATACAACAATGGATTCAAATAACCCAATCAAAGATGACCTACAATTTGAAAGAATCAAGATCCCAACATTTACTGGCAATTATGAAGATTGGTGTCAATTCAGTGATTTGTTTAAAGGATCAGTTGGAAGCAAGCAAAGTTTGAGTAAGTGTCAAAAGTTTCATTATTCGGTGTAATGTTTCATATTTGGTGTAATGCATTAAAAACATGCCAATCTACAAATTCAATCTTACATCATACCGCTGTGCAACGAACAGCTGATACCAATTGCGCGTTTTGCAAAGAAAATCATTTTATTGCGGCTTGCATAAAATTTAAAGAACTGGATTTGAAGTCACGTCGAGCATTCATAAATAAAAGCAAATTGTACTTTGGCCTAAAACATATTGTCAAAGATTGTAAGCCCAAATTCAATAGTCGCCTTTGCAACTTGAGGCATCACACATTGGTACATGTAGAGCCACCAATCAACTCTAATGTACAAAAAGACACAACACATAGGACATCTGGAAACGAATTATTATCCAACTCGAGACAAGAGGAATTTGTACCAGTTGTCATAAATCATCACACTTCTGAGGATAGTCGCAACATAACTACGTACGCACTACTACCTACAGTCTTGGCTACTGTGATCGATGCATGGGATAATAGGACTACCTGTCGGATGCTACTCGATACAGGGTCGTCAATTACATTGGCGACAGAAGCATTTATTCAAAGAATTGGTGTTGGCCGAACACATGCCCGGATATCAGTGGCAGGTCTTGCTGCAAATAGTGCTGGAGTCACTAGAGGACGCGCCAAAATACAACTATATTCGAGAACCACTTCACATTCTGTGGAAATTACTGCGCTGATCATGAGTGCTCTAACGTCATCAATCCCTGTGCAAGGAATTAACACAAACTCAACTTTTTGGAAGCAGATTTGTCAGATGGAGCTGGCAGACCCTTCGTTTCATCGCCCGAATGGTATCGATGTGATACTCGGTTCGGATCAACTACGGAGTGTATATACAGGGGAACTCAAAACATTTGGTTCACTGCCAGAGACTTCCTATCATGCTTATGAAAACATTGACACCCTGGTTCGTTCTTTTTTGGAGATAGACAACGTCCAGCCATCTAGGGCTACTATTGAAGCAAGCGATCCGGTGGAGCAGCATTTTATTCGCACTCATACTCGCACGAAGAATGGAGTCTACGTGGTGAACTACCCATTCAAAGAGGGAGCTCCACCAATCGGTTCAACATTGCCGCAGGCTATAAAGCGTTTTGATTCATTGGAAAAGCAATTTCGGAATAACTCGGAATTTAAACAATATGTGGAATTTATAGATGACTATCTACACAAAAGACATATGGAATAACTTCCGCCTTCGCAGATTAATGAAGATCCTCACACATGCGTCTATTTAGCTCATCACGCTGTATTGAAACCTGGCAACACGACTACGAAGTGTCGAGTTGTTTTTGATGGCTCAGGCAAGGATGAGATTGGGTATTCACTCAATGACCGTTTACATATAGGTCCGCCCATACAACGTGATCTACTTGAGGTTTGTCTACGATTTCGTCAACATCGCTTTGTGCTATGCGCTGATATAGAAAATATGTTTCGAAGAATTTTAGTGACTCCTGAGCGCTCGAATTATCAACGAATTATTTGGCGAAAAGATGGGAACACACCTTATCAGCACTTCCGGCTACTGAGAGTTACTTATGGATTAGCTTCATCAACGTTTCTAGCGGTTCGTGTATTGAAACAACTCGCTAATGACTACAAATCTAATTGCCCGCTAGCTGCAACTGCTTTGTCAAGAGATGCATATGTTGATGATATTTCTACAGGATGCGATTCAAGTGATGATCTAATCACACTCAAAGATGAGCTCATTCAATTGTTAAATGAAGCAAAATTTAGTTTGCATAAATGGAGTTCAAATTGCGATTCATTACTGCAAACGTTGCCAAACGATATTTGTGAACATAACCCTTGCAGGAATGCAGAAACAATTGTAAAAGTTCTTGGTTTACAATGGAATCCCTGCAAAGATACTTTATTTGTCAAGTTCACCATAAAAGGAGACTCAAAAGTGCCAAGCAACCGTAGCTTGTTATCGGACATTGCCAAATTATATGACTCTCTTGGTATTTACGCACCAAACACGGTACTACTTAAGATTCTACTTCAGGCAAGCTGGATAAGTTCATTGATATGGGATGAACCTCTTCCGAATTCGTTATACTCTCGCTGGCAATTAATTCGTGACGAGCATTCTGCCCTTCACAGTTATTCTATAATACTGTATATCGTTTTGCCAAATGCGGAAATCGAATTGCATGGATTTGCTGATGCATCTATACAAGCTTATAGAGCTGTGGTGTATAGTTGTGTTAAGGTTGGGAGCACATATAAGGTTACTCTAGTCGCATCCAGAACACGGGTTGCTCCAAATTAACCGGTATCGATTCCCCGATTGGAACTTCATGCAGCACATCTGCTGAGCAGACTGATGTCAATTATTAAAGTTAAGCATTAACGATTCCTATTTCCAGCATTTCTTCTGGCTATCGGCTCCGCCTCGTACTTGGAACACTTTCGTGTGTAATCGAAGGGCTGAAATTCTTGAGGAGTACCCATGGAGTTGTTGGCAACACGTACGTTCAGAACAGAACCCGGCGGATCGTATGTCATGAGGAATGTTACCTTCAAAACTTGCAGTACATCAATTGTGGTGGACTGGACCGAATTGGCTCTCTTTTCCCTATTCCACATGGCCATTAAGCAAACCTAAAACTATGCAGGTGAACAACGGTACACTTCAGAAGAGACTTTCAGCACCGATAGTTCTACATACTTCTGAGGAAGACGGTTGGTTTGAAATACTAGGAAACAAGATCTCAGAGTGTGTTCAACTATTGAGAGTTATTTGTAATTGCTATCGTTTTGTTAACCATTTATAAAAAAGGGGTTGGGAAAACAACCAACTACCTATCAAAAAATTGAAAAAAAAAAACCCCCCAAAAAAAAAAAATAAATTTTTTTATTTTAAAATTTAAAAAAAAATTTTTTAATTAAAAAAAAAAAAAAATTTTTTTAAAAAAAAAAAATAAGTTTTAATAAATGGAGGGTTTTTTTATTATAAAAAAAAAAACCAACCCTTTTTTTTATTATATAAAAACAAAAAAAAAAAAAACAAATTAAAATAAAAAAAAAAACAATAACAAAATACAAAAAAAAATTTTTTTTTTTTTATAAAATAATAAAAATAAAATTAAATTTTTATTAAAAAAAAAAAAATAAAAAAAAAAAAAAAAAAAATGTACAAAGAGTACAACTCTAAGATGTTTCTTACACCGGGACTAGATTAGCTGGGTCTATCGCTATTAAAAATCAACAGGAAACACCCAGTTTGGAAAGATGGTCGTTTTTTTTTCAAGCCATTCACTTAAAACTTGTAAGTGATCTAACATTAGCTGCATTTAATCTTAATTCCAGACCATTGTGTGCAGCAAGTGATACAAGTTTGGATCCTCTTACACCATCACAGCCATCATTATTAGAGATGGATATCAATCGACTGCAGCGGTGGAAACAGTCTCAAGCCATGGTTCAAGGTTTTGGAAACGATGGCACATGGAATCTACTTGACCTCACTTCAGCCCAAGAACAAGTGGCAGCGCGAAAACTTAAATCTGCAACAAGGGACATTAGTTGTATTCAAAGACACGCAGACGCCGCCATCCAAGTGGATGCTAGGTCGGATTTCTGAAGTTCATGCCGGACAAGACGAGATGGTTAGCATTCGGAAGGCTAGTGGAATAGTAAAACGTTCAATAACAAAAGTGGCCGTTCTTCCATTACTCTGAACAATCGTGTAGGGGGGACGGTATGTTTAGGAATAAATTCAATGTATTAGATATTAAGACAAACTTGTTTAAGAATGAATTCAATGTATTAGATATTAAGCCAATTTAAATTGTATGCAGACCACTGTAATTAATGTAGTTTGTTATCCCTCCCCGTTTGTCTTCCAACTCATTCGTGAGACACTTGAATTGGCCAACGAAAAAGAGGAGCAGACAGAAAAGAAAAGTTACGGTTTGACTAAAAGCTCATGCAGTGATTAAAGCAGTTACATTTTGGAAGTATAGAACATTAGACGTATGTACATCTATTTGATCGTGAATTTCTGTAAAACAAAATTTCAACCGCAAAACGATTAATACAGTCCACTCATTCGGAACCATATAATTTGTGAGCCGGATCGCGAGCGCGTATTGAAAAAGGAAGTAAATACATATTTGGCTTAATTGGAATTATATGTGTACAGTGAATATTCGTTAAAATGAAAATGAAACGCATTCGTCAGCAACGTGAATTTACTAAGGCAAACTTCATGCGTGCATGCGCCGCTGCAAGTAAAGCTGTTGAGTCAAGCGAATCACCAGAGGCATTGGAGCATCCATTATATAGAATCAAAGAAAGCTTTGACCATTTGATGGAGCTTAGCGAGGATTTATGACGTTTCTATGAGGAGCCAGACTATGTGGACCCTAAAGATGACCTGGGGGATTTCGAGGAGAAGTATTATGAAGCATATGATAAACTAATGGAGGCTACTAGCGAGTTGAGAAGAATTGACACAAATACAACAATGGATTCAAATAACCCACTACTAACGACCATGGTCGAAAGTGTAATCAAAGATGACCTACAATTTGAAAGAATCAAGATCCCAACGTTTACTGGCAATTATGAAGATTGGTGTCAATTCAGTGATTTGTTTAAAGGATCAGTTGGAAGCAAGCAAAGTTTGAGTAAGTGTCAAAAGTTTCATTATTCGGTGTAATGTTTCATATTCGGTGTAATGCATTAAAAACATGCCAATCTACAAATTCAATCTTACATCATACCGCTGTGCAACGAACAGCTGATACCAATTGCGCGTTTTGCAAAGAAAATCATTTTATTGCGGCTTGCATAAAATTTAAAGAACTTGATTTGAAGTCACGTCGAGCATTCATAAATAAAAGCAAATTGTGCTTTGGCCTAAAACATATTGTCAAAGATTGTAAGCCCAAATTCAATAGTCGCCTTTGCAACTTGAGGCATCACACATTGGTACATGTAGAGCCACCAATCAACTCTACTGTACAAATAGACACAACACATAGGACATCTGGAAACGAATTATTATCCAACTCGAGACAAGAGGAATTTGTACCAGTTGTCATAAATCATCACACTTCTGAGGATAGTCGCAACATAACTACGTACGCACTACTACCTACAGTCTTGGCTACTGTGATCGATGCATGGGATAATAGGACTACCTGTCGGATGCTACTCGATACAGGGTCGTCAATTACATTGGCGACAGAAGCATTTATTCAAAGAATTGGTGTTGGACGAACACATGCCCGGATGTCAGTGGCAGGTCTTGCTGCAAATAGTGCTGGAGTCACTAGAGAACGCGCCAAAATACAACTATATTCGAGAACCACTTCACATTCTGTGGAAATTACTGCGCTGATCATGAGTGCTCTAACGTCATCATCCCTGTGCAAGGAATTAACACAAACTCAACTTTTTGGAAGCAGATTTGTCAGATGGAGCTGGCAGACCCTTCGTTTCATCGCCCGAATGGTATCGATGTGATACTCGGTTCGGATCAACTACGGAGTGTATATACAGGGGAACTCAAAACATTTGGTTCACTGCCAGAGACTTCCTATCATGCTTATGAAAACATTGACACCCTGGTTCGTTCTTTTTTGGAGATAGACAACGTCCAGCCATCTAGGGCTACTATTGAAGCAAGCGATCCGGTGGAGCAGCATTTTATTCGCACTCATACTCGCACGAAGAATGGAGTCTACGTGGTGAACTACCCATTCAAAGAGGGAGCTCCACCAATCGGTTCAACATTGCAGCAGGCTATAAAGCGTTTTGATTCATTGGAAAAGCAATTTCGGAATAACTCGGAATTTAAACAATATGTGGAATTTATAGATGACTATCCACACAAAAGACATATGGAATAACTTCCGCCTTCGCAGATTAATGAAGATCCTCACACATGCGTCTATTTAGCTCATCACGCTGTATTGAAACCTGGCAACACGACTACGAAGTGTCGAGTTGTTTTTGATGGCTCAGGCAAGGATGAGATTGGGTATTCACTCAATGACCGTTTACATATAGGTCCGCCCATACAACGTGATCTACTTGAGGTTTGTCTACGATTTCGTCAACATCGCTTTGTGCTATGCGCTGATATAGAAAATATGTTTCGAAGAATTTTAGTGACTCCTGAGCGCTCGAATTATCAACGAATTATTTGGCGAAAAGATGGGAACACACCTTATCAGCACTTCCGGCTACTGAGAGTTACTTATGGATTAGCTTCATCACCGTTTCTAGCAGTTCGTGTATTGAAACAACTCGCTAATGACTACAAATCTAATTACCCGCTAGCTGCAACTGCTTTGTCAAGAGATGCATATGTTGATCATATCGATGATCTAATCACACTCAAAGATGAGCTCATTCAATTGTTAAATGAAGCAAAATTTAGTTTGCATAAATGGAGTTCAAATTGCGATTCATTACTACAAACGTTGCCAAACGATATTTGTCAACATAACCCTTGCGAGAATGCAGAAACAATTGTAAAAGTTCTTGGTTGACAATGGAATCCCTGCAAAGATACTTTATTTGTCAAGTTCACCATAAAAGGAGACTCAAAAGTGCCAAGCAACCGTAGCTTGTTATCGGACATTGCCAAATTATATGACTCTCTTGGTATTTACGCACCAAACACGGTACTACTTAAGATTCTACTTCAGGCAAGCTGGATAAGTTCATTGATATGGGATGAACCTCTTCCGAATTCGTTATACTCTCGCTGGCAATTAATTCGTGACGAGCATTCTGCCCTTCACAGTTATTCTATAATACTGTATATCGTTTTGCCAAATGCGGAAATCGAATTGCATGGATTTGCTGATGCGTCTATACAAGCTTATAGAGCTGTGGTGTATAGTTGTGTTAAGGTTGGGAGCAAATATAAGGTTACTCTAGTCGCATCCAGAATACGGGTTGCTCCAAATTAACCGGTATCGATTCCCCGATTGGAACTTCATGCAGCACATCTGCTGAGCAGACTGATGTCAATTATTAAAGTTAAGCATTAACCATTCCTATTTCCAGCATTTCTTCTGGCTATCGGCTCCGCCTCGTACTTGAAACACTTTCGTGTGTAATCGAAGGGCTGAAATTCTTGAGGAGCAGCCATGGAGTTGTTGGCAACACGTACGTTCAGAACAGAACCCGGCGGAATGTATGTGTTGGACTGGACCGAATTGGCTCTCTTTTCCCTATTCAACATGGCCATTAAGCAAACCTAAAACTATGCAGGTGAACAACGGTACACTTCAGAAGAGACTTTCAGCACCGATAGTTCTACATACTTCTGAGGAAGACGGTTGGTTTGAAATACTAGGAAACAAGATCTCAGAGTGTGTTCAACTATTGAGAGTTATTTGTAATTGCTATCGTTTTGTTAAGATCAGCCGCATAGTCTACCTATCACAGCGTTGGAAATTCAAGCCATTCACTTAAAACTTGTAAGTGATCTAACATCAGCTGCATTTAATCTTAATTCCAGACCATTGTGTGCAGCAAGTGATACAAGTTTGGATCCTCTTACACCATCACAGCCATCATTATTAGAGATGGATATCAATCGACTGCAGCGGTGGAAACAGTCTCAAGCCATGGTTCAAGGTTTTTGGAAACGATGGCACATGGAATACTTGACCTCACTTCAGCCCAAGAACAAGTGGCAGCGCGAAAACTTAAATCTGCAACAAGGGACATTAGTTGTATTCAAAGACACGCAGACGCCGTCATCCAAGTGGATGCTAGGTCGGATTTCTGAAGTTCATGCCGGACAAGACGAGATGGTCAGAGTTGTTAGCATTCGGAAGGCTAGTGGAATAGTAAAACGTTCAATAACAAAAGTGGCTGTTCTTCCATTACTCTGAATAATCGTGTAGGGGGGACGGTATGTTTAGGAATAAATTCAATGTATTAGATATTAAGACAAACTTGTTTAAGAATGAATTCAATGTATTAGATATTAAGCCAATTTAAATTGTATGCAGACCACTGTAATTAATGTAGTTTGTTATCCCCGTTTGTCTTCCAACTCATTCGTGAGACACTTGAATTGGCCAACGAAAAAGAGGAGCAGACAGAAAAGAAAAGTTACGGTTTGACTAAAAGCTCATGCAGTGATTAAAGCAGTTACATTTTGGAAGTATAGAACATTAGACGTATGTACATCTATTTGATCGTGAATTTCTGTAAAACAAAATTTCAACCGCAAAACGATTAATACAGTCCACTCATTCGGAACCATATAATTCGAGCCGGATCGCGACGCGTATTGAAAAAGGAAGTAAATACATATTTGGCTTAATTGGAATTATATGTGTACAGTGAATATTCGTTAAAATGAAAATGAAACGCATTCGTCAGCAACGTGAATTTACTAAGGCAAACTTTATGCGTGCATGCGCCGCTGCAAGTAAAGCTGTTGAGTCAAGCGAATCACCAGAGGCATTGGAGCATCCATTATATAGAATCAAAGTAAGCTTTGACCATTTGATGAAGCTTAGCGAGGATTTATGACGTTTCTATGAGGAGCCTGACTATGTGGACCCTAAAGATGACCTGGGGGATTTCGAGGAGAAGTATTATGAAGCATATGATAAACTAATGGAGGCTACTAGCGAGTTGAGAATACAACAATGGATTCAAATAACCCATTACTAACGACCATGGTCGAAAGTGTAATCAAAGATGACCTACAATTTGAAAGAATCAAGATCCCAACGTTTACTGGCAATTATGAAGATTGGTGTCAATTCAGTGATTTGTTTAAAGGATCAGTTGGAAGCAAGCAAAGTTTGAGTAAGTGTCAAAAGTTTCATTATTCGGTGTAATGTTTCATATTCGGTGTAATGCATTAAAAACATGCCAATCTACAAATTCAATCTTACATCATACCGCTGTGCAACGAACAGCTAATACCAATTGCGCGTTTTGCAAAGAAAATCATTTTATTGCGGCTTGCATAAAATTTAAAGAACTTGATTTGAAGTCACGTCGAGCATTCATAAATAAAAGCAAATTGTGCTTTGGCCTAAAACATATTGTCAAAGATTGTAAGCCCAAATTCAACAGTCGCCTTTGCAACTTGAGGCATCACACATTGGTACATGTAGAGCCACCAATCAACTCTACTGTACAAATAGACACAACACATAGGACATCTGGAAACGAATTATTATCCAACTCGAGACAAGAGGAATTTGTACCAGTTGTCATAAATCATCACACTTCTGAGGATAGTCGCAACATAACTACGTACGCACTACTACCTACAGTCTTGGCTACTGTGATCGATGCATGGGATAATAGGACTACCTGTCGGATGCTACTCGATACAGGGTCGTCAATTACATTGGCGACAGAAGCATTTATTCAAAGAATTGGTGTTGGACGAACACATGCCCGGATGTCAGTGGCAGGTCTTGCTGCAAATAGTGCTGGAGTCACTAGAGAACGCGCCAAAATACAACTATATTCGAGAACCACTTCACATTCTGTGGAAATTACTGCGCTGATCATGAGTGCTCTAACGTCATCATCCCTGTGCAAGGAATTAACACAAACTCAACTTTTTGGAAGCAGATTTGTCAGATGGAGCTGGCAGACCCTTCGTTTCATCGCCCGAATGGTATCGATGTGATACTCGGTTCGGATCAACTACGGAGTGTATATACAGGGGAACTCAAAACATTTGGTTCACTGCCAGAGACTTCCTATCATGCTTATGAAAACATTGACACCCTGGTTCGTTCTTTTTTGGAGATAGACAACGTCCAGCCATCTAGGGCTACTATTGAAGCAAGCGATCCGGTGGAGCAGCATTTTATTCGCACTCATACTCGCACGAAGAATGGAGTCTACGTGGTGAACTACCCATTCAAAGAGGGAGCTCCACCAATCGGTTCAACATTGCCGCAGGCTATAAAGCGTTTTGATTCATTGGAAAAGCAATTTCGGAATAACTCGGAATTTAAACAATATGTGGAATTTATAGATGACTATCTACACAAAAGACATATGGAATAACTTCCGCCTTCGCAGATTAATGAAGATCCTCACACATGCGTCTATTTAGCTCATCACGCTGTATTGTTTTTGATGGCTCAGGGAAGGATGAGATTGGGTATTCACTCAATGACCGTTTACATATAGGTCCGCCCATACAACGTGATCTACTTGAGGTTTGTCTACGATTTCGTCAACATCGCTTTGTGCTATGCGCTGATAAAGAAAATATGTTTCGAAGAATTTTAGTGACTCCTGAGCGCTCGAATTATCAACGAATTATTTGGCGAAAAGATGGGAACACACCTTATCAGCACTTCCGGCTACTGAGAGTTACTTATGGATTAGCTTCATCACCGTTTCTAGCAGTTCGTGTATTGAAACAACTCGCTAATGACTACAAATCTAATTACCCGCTAGCTGCAACTGCTTTGTCAAGAGATGCATATGTTGATCATATTTCTACAGGATGCGATTCAAGCGATGATCTAATCACACTCAAAGATGAGCTCATTCAATTGTTAAATGAAGCAAAATTTAGTTTGCATAAATGGAGTTCAAATTGCGATTCATTACTACAAACGTTGCCAAACGATATTTGTCAACATAACCCTTGCGAGAATGCAGAAACAATTGTAAAAGTTCTTGGTTGACAATGGAATCCCTGCAAAGATACTTTATTTGTCAAGTTCACCATAAAAGGAGACTCAAAAGTGCCAAGCAACCGTAGCTTGTTATCGGACATTGCCAAATTATATTGTGAAAAGTAAAAAGGTCCCAATTGTGTATTCTTATCCAGAATGTTATATCAGAGAGAAAAATGGATGTTTTCAGTTTGAGCTCCGTTTATTTAATAATTCTTAATTCTGTTACAATTCTTAACTATAGCTAAGACCGCGTAACTGCGCTGCCAGTAAAGCCGGCAGAGGAGCGGTATGCTTATGTATAAACTTATGTATGTATAAATGTCTAAATGTTTGCATAAGAATATGTATTTATATATGCCGCCGCAGCGGCAGAGTGTGGATGTATCATATTACATATTGGGCCAAAGCGGCCGCGCGTGTTATATTTGTCGACTAAGCAATTGTCCAGCACCATGCACTCATGGGTGGTTACTTAAGAGGTCGATGCACTTTAATGCTGCGCGCATAAATAATATTAATATATAATAATAAATAAAATATATTAATATTTGTAATATTATTAATATGATGTTTTAGAACATGCTACATCCCCCTCTTTCGAAAAATAACGTAACTACGTGGAGTTATTTTCTAATTTTTATTATATATATGTAGATATTTATGTATTTATTGTTTTTTTTTTATTTTTGAATTATTTATTTGAATGCTTGATTATTTGGTTAATGATATATATGATAACTTTTATTATTTTTTTTATGGTGTCATTAAATGTTGCAAATTTAATTTTATTTTTTTTTTATATATATATATATTAACTGATAAAAACCTTTAACCTATCTTCATGCACTATTTGTTTCTCTTTTTTTTTTCATTCCTAATTGTAATATTATCTCTATTGTCTATTCCTATGACCTTAAATGGTCCTATATAAGTAGAGTCAAACTTTTGTCCTGATTCATTTTTTTTCTTTTACGGGACTTTATTTTCTATTTATATGCTTACATCTGATACCTTATTATCATGATATTGATATTATAAGCTATTATCATGATATTGATATTATAAGCCATTTCTAGTCTATTCTTTACTTCCTTAATGTAATCGTCGTTGTAATGTCTGGTGGTGGTGTGCAGTAGACGTTATGTTATCTATCTTTAGATATTTGCACGAGTCATTAATTATGGATTTTTATATTCTGTTTCCATGTCCGTAATGAACGTCTTCATTGGACCGTACTTCAGAATAAAGTTTTCAAATATAGTTGTGGCAACTGTTGTTGCAATTTTGTCTTAGTTGGTATTGCTACAAGGTATTTCGTTAAATGCAGATAAAAATTACTGCATATTCATTTACTTGTTCGAATTAGGTAGTGGACCCATCGTATCCACAATCACCTTATCGAAAGCATGTATAGATGTTCCAGTTTTGTCATAGGGGTCTCTTTATGTTTTGTTGTTTTATACTTAAGGCATTTTTTACATATATATATATATTGAGATGACATGTCATATTTTTTCAAATAATAATAATAATTATATTGTTTACTTTGGCCAAAGTTTTTGTAATGCCATTATGACCTCCTTGTATTTCATTGTTATATAATGTAGACAGTATCGCTTCTTGATCTTTTACATTTTGTATTAGGGTCGCCGGCCTGAGTGGCGCTACTCTTAATATATATATTCATTATTTTCTTGCCCATATTATTATTAAAAGATTCAATTGAAATTAATTCAAAGATCTTTCTGCACGGTGCCACTTGAGTTGGCTGATTTCAAGTATACCGGCTTGCATTTCAAGCCTTTGGAATAACTGACCTATGTCGAGAATTCCATTGGTGTACAAATCGCTAACATCAATTCTTGCTATAATTTCCTGTCCATGCTCCTAAGAACATGTATTGTTTCTTATATGCAAGGCCCCTACTTTACTAAATACGTCATCATAAATGATTTCATATAAGTTAGGCTTAGAAGCGTTGTTAAGTGTTTGCATAGGCAAATCTACTTTTACATTTCCTGCGCAGGTTTCTTACTGTCTATACTGTTGCCTGGTAGTGACTTTCAAGACTTTATTTTGTATGTCTTTTTGGATATTTCGGATATTGTTATCCGTGATAGGGCATCTGCCACAAAATTGTCTTTTCCTTGGTTTTTTGATTGTCATGTTTTGTTTGTTGTGTATAATTGTATTTGTATGGGATTTTTTTTTTAAATCAGTGCCTATAATTTTCATTACTAAGTATTGGCATAATGGCATCATTCATGTTGCTGAATGTGGCTGCCTGCGTAATAAGATTTACCTTATCGTTAGCGCAGTTTTGTGTCATTGCCTTTACAGCTTACGATGTGCTGTATTTGGATGCCAAATCTGGTGATAAGCCATCATTTATGTAGGCTCCTTCAAGAGACTTAGCAAGTTTCATTGTGTAGACGTTTAAATAGTTACTTCATTTGTTTTCTAAATCAAAATTAATTTCTGTTTTCAATTTAAAACTTGCTGAAGAGATTGTGGATGTCTTAGTATTGACAAAGTTAAAAAGTTTTGGTTGCTCCAAAAAAAATCTGAAAAAAATAAAATACAAAAAAATATATTTCATTTTTGTTCTTTAATGAAAAATGAAATATATTTTTTTGTATTTTATTTTTTTTCAGATTTTTTTTTTTTAAAAACTGTCCTTATGTACTGTTCGCTTTTTATTTATTTATTTTTTTTAATTTTTTTTTGTTTTTTTTCATGAATTATAAATATAGCGCCGATCGGCGGGCATGCACGCGGGCCCTATATTTTTTTTTATGTTTTATATATCCGTTTTTATGCATTGGTTGTTGTACTTTAAAAATATTTTTTGTATATTCTTCCTCCATTCTTATCGTTTATTATTTTTCTTTTATATATACCAAAAGGCTCTGAACGCAAAAAAAATAAAAAAATGGTGTTCACGCTTCACCTACCATTTTTTCTTCTATCATTTTCATTTTCTTTCGGATTTTTTCTTTTTCAATATAAATTGGATAATCATCAACATAAAAATATTTTGCTCTTTGTTTCTTACGTTTTTTATATTTTATACGTTTTTTTGCAATTTTTTTTTCTTTTTTACTTTTCTACTACTTTCATATCCTCATCCGAATCTCCTATATCAAAAGTTTCTATGTCAGCTTTAGAAATATTATTATTTTATTTTCTTGTTCTTTTTATTTATATTTTATGATTTTATACTCGGATTCCTATTTACTACCTTCCTAAAAGATAGATAGAATCTTCCTAAAATAATCATCTAATGTAATCAGTTGACATATATTGTTATTTTGGAAATCGGATTCTGATTTGCTATCTTCCTAAAAGATAGATAGAATCTTCCTAAAATAATCATTTAATATAATCAGTTAACATATATTTTTATTTGGATCAAATTTACTAATTTTGTTATCAAACATTAACTAATAAAGAATTTTTGTTTTTCATAGAAATTGTTTTGAAGAAACTTTTTATTTTTAATAAAAAACAAAATTTTTCTTTTACATTTCCTTACATATTTAGTCGTATAGCTTTACAGGCTATACTGCTATGGGCGGAAAAGGTTCCGCGCAATTTTACAATGTTTTACAATGTTTGTTTTTTTTTTGCAGTCATCTTTTTCTTTTCTTGGTATTTATTCTGTTTGGTCGATAGCATCAGCTGGCCGTCGCCAGTTGGCACGCTGATGCTCCATCGTTGGTGTAAAAGGCGGCCTGCCTTTCACACTTATGAGCTGCTGATTGTAGATGGGCATGTACTGCGAGTACATAGCTGGGAGCTGGAGCGTTGCAGGGAACTTGTGCCAAATTGTGATGACAGCTGAACGGATATTTCTTAGGGCAGGGTGGAGGTGTTGTCGAGACTGGAGCGGTTGCATAGGAAAGCTGGAGCAGTTGGAGCACTTTATTCGTAGTCCATCCTCCTGTTCTTCTCAAATTACAAAAGTTCACAATTGTGTTTTTTCTGGTATTTGAACTACAATTTTTATGTTTGTGTTCACTTCATTTTATATCACTTTCTCAATTGTCTTCTTTTGTGCAACGTTTTTTTTTTACATTATTGTTTTCGTTGGTTGGTTGTTTGCTGGTTTCCTGGTAGGCAGGTTTTTTATTTGGATTGGTTTTGCATTATTATCTCTCTTCCTTGCTTTGTAGATAGGATCTACCTTGTTTTTATCCTTTCTCCAAGTCCCTTTTTTTCTCCGGATTTATTTATATTTGTCAGGGTCACTGATGCTGTTGTACATCAGTGACCACTGTCACGGTCGCCATGTGAAAAGTAATAAGGTCCCAATTGTGTATTCTTATCCAGAATGTTATATCAGAGAGAAAAATGGATGTTTTCAGTTTGAGCTCCGTTTATTTAATAATTCTTAATTCTGTTACAATTCTTAACTATAGCTAAGACCGCGTAACTGCGCTGCCAGTAAAGCCGGCAGAGGAGCGGTATGCTTATGTATAAACTTATGTATGTATAAATGTCTAAATGTTTGCATAAGAATATGTATTTATATATGCCGCCGCAGCGGGAGAGTGTGGATGTATCATATTACATATTGGGCCAAAGCGGCCGCGCGTGTTATATTTGTCGACTAAGCAATTGTCCAGCACCATGCACTCATGGGTGGTTACTTAAGAGGTCGATGCACTTAAATGCTGCGCGCAAAAATAATTTTAATATATAATAATAAATAAAATATATTAATATTTGTAATATTATTAATATGATGTTTTAGAACATGCTACAATATGACTCTCTTGGTATTTACGCACCAAACACGGTACTACTTAAGATTCTACTTCAGGAAAGTTGGATAAGTTCATTGAAATGGGATGAACCTCTGCCGAATTCGTTATACTCTCGCTGGCAATTAATTCGTGACGAGCATTCTGCCCTTCACAGTTATTCTATAATACTGTATATCGTTTTGCCAAATGCGGAAATCGAATTGCATGGATTTGCTGATGCGTCTATACAAGCTTATAGAGCTGTGGTGTATAGTTGTGTTAAGGTTGGGAGCAAATATAAGGTTACTCTAGTCGCATCCAGAACACGGGTTGCTCCAAATTAACCGGTATCGATTCCCCGATTGGAACTTCATGCAGCACATCTGCTGAGCAGACTGATGTCAATTATTAAAGTTAAGCATTAACGATTCCTATTTCCAGCATTTCTTCTGGCTGTCGGCTCCGCCTCGTACTTGAAACACTTTCGTGTGTAATCGAAGGGCTGAAATTCTTGAGGAGTAGCCATGGAGTTGTTGGCAACACGTACGTTCAGAACAGAACCCGGCGGATCGTATGTCATGAGGAATGTTACCTTCAAAACATGCAGTACATCAATTGTGGTGAACTGGACCGAATTGGCTCTCTTTTCCCTATTCAACATGGCCATTAAGCAAACCTAAAACTATGCAGGTGAACAACGGTACACTTCAGAAGAGACTTTCAGCACCGATAGTTCTACATACTTCTGAGGAAGACGGTTGGTTTGAAATACTAGGAAACAAGATCTCAGAGTGTGTTCAACTTTTGAGAGTTATTTGTAATTGCTATCGTTTTGTTAACCATTTACGTCAAATAAGGGTTGCGGAAGATCAGCCGCATAGTCTACCTATCACAGCGTTGGAAATTGAACATGCCCGTAGTCAACTGATAAAATACATTCAGCGTACGTTTTTTCGCAACGATTTTGAAACTCTGACTAATCAGCGTCAACTTTCGGTTAAGTCGAGACTAATTCGATTAACGCCATTTTTGGACGAAGATGGACTGATGCGTGTTGGAGGACGCGTTGACCATTCCGTTTTAAGCTATAACGCCAAACATCCACCTTTTGCAGTACTATTAGTTCGAGATCTACACACCAAAACTCTTCATGCTGGAATAGATTGCACTTTCAATCACCTACGACAACAGTGTTGGATCTTAGGAGCTCGCAATATTGTTCGCAAAGTTGTTTTTCGATGCAAAGCATGTTTTATGCAAAAACTAACTACCAGTTCACAACTCATGGGAAATTTACCTGTACAAAGAGTACAACCTCTAAGATGTTTCTTACACACGGGACTAGATTATGCTGGACCTATCGCTATTAAAAATCAACAGGAAGAACACCCAAGTTTGGAAAGGCATGGCTCGCAGTTTTTGTTTGTCTATCGACAAAGGCCATTCACTTAAAACTTGTAAGTGATCTAACATCAGCTGCATTTAATCTTAATTCCAGACCATTGTGTGCAGCAAGTGATACAAGTTTGGATCCTCTTACACCATCACAGCCATCATTATTAGAGATGGATATCAATCGACGGCAGCGGTGGAAACAGTCTCAAGCCATGGTTCAAGGTGTTTGGAAACGATGGCACATGGAATACTTGACCTCACTTCAGCCTAGGAACAAGTGGCAGCGCGAAAACTTAAATCTGCAACAAGGGACATAAGTTGTAATCAAAGACACGCAGTCGCCGCCATCCAAGTGGATGCTAGGTCGGAATTCTGAAGTTCATGCCGGACAAGACGAGATGGTCAGAGTTGTTAGCATTCGGACGGCTAGTGGAATAGTGAAACGTTCAATAACAAAAGTGGCTGTTCTTCCATTACTCTGAACAATCGTGTAGGGGGGACGGTATGTTTAGGAATAAATTCAATGTATTAGATATTAAGACAAACTTGTTTAAGAATGAATTCAATGTATTAGATATTAAGCCAATTTAAATTGTATGCAGACCACTGTAATTAATGTAGTTTGTTATCCCCGTTTGTCTTCCAACTCATTCGTGAGACACTTGAATTGGCCAACGAAAAAGAGGAGCAGACAGAAAAGAAAAGTTACGGTTTCACTAAAAGCTCATGCAGTGATTAAAGCACTTACATTTTGGCAGTATAGAACATTAGACGTATGTACATCTAATTGATCGTGAATTTCTGTAAAACAAAATTTCAACCGCAAAACGATTAATACAGTCCACTCATTCGTAACCAATATACATATATATGCTTTTTTCCTTGTTTTGTTCGCGATGAATCGTTGAGTACGCAATGAATCGTTTTTTTTCTTTTCTTCTTGTATGTATGTATTTGTATGTATGTTTTTCTATTTTGTTTTACAAATAAGTGCAAATTCAATTGTGTCTTCTGTGATAGAGTACATAAAGAATTAAATGTCGTACATTACTTTGGTTTATGTTTGTATATATGTTTGTATATTTGTATTAGATTTTCCAAAAAATGCATATTCGATTGTGTCTTCTGCGGTAGAGTACCCAATGAATTACATGTCACATATTTTTTCTTTCTTTGTAAAATTTAGAAAACTAACGAGTTCAAGCACTTGCACATTTACATATACATATATCAATTTTAGTTTCTTTTCATTTTTATAACCTGTTCCCATAGGATTCAACGGTATATAATAATAAAATCGCTAAAATGTATGTAACAGACTGAAGGAAAATTTTCCGATCCCATGAATTATATATATTCTTGATCAGCATCAACAGCCGAGTGGATATAGCCATGTCCGTCTGTCCGTCTGTTCGTCTGTTTGTCTGTATAAACACCTAGATCTCAAGGAGTATATGAATAACCAAACTTGGTCTCAACATCCATCTAGTGTATACGCAGATCAACTTTGTTTCAAATTTTTTCCACGGGCGGAAGTGGTCCGTCCCCGCAAATCAGAAAAAACTATAACTAGAGTTGTATTAAATTTTTGGATTTAAATTTTTTATTTCTTTTTGGCAAACTCAATTATATAGCCAATATGTACCGTCTGATGATAATTTGGTTCTCAAAACCAATTTGAAGCTGAAGCTTCAAATCTTTCCACAAATTATGCAATTTATGGGACAATCCGCAATGGTGGTGGTGTGTTAATTGCTGTCGATTCAGCCCTTCCATCCGAATTAATGTAGTCATCTTTCACTCATGAAATCGAATTCATCAGTGTTAAGATCTTGTTTAACTCTTTTTGCACCTATGTTACCTGTTCGTATATGCCACCTTTGTCCGACTTGGAAATTTATAACAAACACTTGCATGCCATTAAAGCTGTTTCCTCAGTGAAGTCCGATAAACATTCGCTTAACATTTTAATCTCAAAGATATTTCATGGATCTCTCATGCATCGTCCATGTCACATTGCTTCGTTGATGGTCTTTTCGGCTTATCCCTAAGCCAATTAAATCCTCTAAATTTACATGAGAAATCATTTCATCTCATATTGTTATTGCATTCCTCCAACAGAGTTGTTTCCAGGATTGAGCCACTTGTTCTTCCAGAAGACAAATTTCATCCTAAATGTAGCTATTGACTTTCCATTTTAAGAGCCGATTTTTTGTCTCAAGGAATCGTTGTTTTCGTAAGGCTGACGTTGTCAAACACAATAATTTTATTCGTAACAGTGATTGGTCACATATATTTATATATTTGCACACATATTGAACTGACTTTCAATATTTTCATAGTGTGCTTGATGTTCAAGTTTGTATTCACCCTCGAAAAATCGATGCAATCTAACAGACCCAACTGGTTCACTCGGGTGTTGTCCGACTTACGAAGCATCAAATCAAGATATTTTAAAAAGTTTAAAAAAGTAGGTTACCCATTTGATTTTTATCTGCATTCTGTTGCGTGAATTTTGGTTTTAACACCAAATGCTATCAGAATTATATTCGGCGGTGTAAACTTCAGTTTTCGCATGATTTTAAGCAGTTTTTTAACTTTGTCAATACTAAACGTAAGACATCCACAATCTCATCCTGTTTAAGTTTTGAAAATAAGATAGCTGACACTGATCAGGCCATCGCCGACATGCTTACAGAATTTTTCAAAAAAACCTATTCCTCAACGTAATATAGTGGGACCCTTTCGTACCCTTATCAGTTAAACAGGTCTAATTGTATTTTCAATCCTTTCTTTGATGAAAGTACGCTTCATAGCGTGCTTAAGTTAATTAAACCTGTCTACTCACCGAGGCCTAACGGGATTCGTGGGTGTGTTCTAAGATTTTGTGCTGGTTCTTTATGCAAGTCCATTCACAAGTTATCATTACTATCCACAAAAATGGTAATAAGTCCGATGTGTCAAATTATAGGGACATTTCCAAATTGTCCGCTATTCTAAGAGCTTTTGAGAAAATAATAACTTCTCAGTTGCAGCATTTCTGTACATCTATAGTTTCACCCACACGGCATGGTTTTGTGAAGCGTAGAACTACGACCAGTAATCTTTTAGAATTTACTTCTTTAACGATCAAAGCATTGAAAGAAACTAAGCAAATTTTTGTCAGTAAAACTTTTGACTCTGTTAACCATAAGTTACTACTTTTTAAGCTGAACGAAATTTATTTCTAACTTCACTACATTGTTAGATTCGTTAGCAAAAACATGACGTCTGGGGCGTCTTAGGGTAGTCATCTGGGTCCGCTTTACCTTTTTATCAACGATCTTTGCACCGTCATTCTCGAGTGCTAATGTATTCGGATGATGTTAAGCTATGCCTTAGTTTCAAAGATATGGTTTCACCCAGACGATTACAGACTGACCTTAACAATTTTCAGTGTTGGTGTCAATACAGTCGTTTAAATTTAAATGCCGATGTACTCATGGACCATAAATTGATGTTTAACTCCCACGTTTCCACAATTGTTAGTTTAACAATGGGTGTTTTTGGATTTGTTAAGAGATGGTCAAAAGAATATGACGCTCCTTATACTACAAAAATCCTCTTTACCTCTCTTGTGCACCCAATTTTGGAATACGGTTGATTGGTCACCTCAATATGACTTACACCAAATTAGAGTCGAATCTGTGCAAAAGCAGTTTCTACTTTTAGCTCTTCGTGGTCTGAGTTCACAAAGTCAAGCATCCCTCTTTAAGCAGTAGGCTACTTTTGATAATGCTTGGTGTAATTTTTATGCACGAGCTCGTAAATGGTGATGTAGACTCGACTATAAAATTTTTAATACCAATCAGGCCTACTAGAAAATTTATTCCCTTTTTGCTCACACGCTGTAATACTAACTATGTTTTGATTACAATCGACTTTACCGATTGATCAGTTCAGAGATCTTTCTTTCTATACTAAAAGTTTCTATTCTCTCCTATCAAGCTCGAAAGTAGGTGTAGTTTTCGTTTACTCTTCTGTTTGTTTGTGTTCTCCGAGATTAGTTCCGTACACTATGTGGCTTACGCCCCTCGGTCGGTTGGATGGGAGGAATTGGCAAATATTGCACCCGCTAGGAATCGCAAAAAAAAAAAAAAAAAAAAGAGAGGGAGAAGTTAAGCCATCAGGGACCTACAAAATTCCTATTTTTCCCCTTTTGGTGGTCATCAGGCCAAAGAGTAGAATCCGCTTGTTTAGTTAGGTCATCTTCAAGTAAAATTTATCGTTCAAAAGAGACGCCTGAGACGTGTCTGGTAGCATAGTCGCAATTCTCTGGACAAAACCGCTTTCAATCGAACCACCAAGCAGCTTAAAGCTCTATACTTCGAAATCCACAACGAAGCCACTGCAGAATATTTGCGAAATCTTGAGCCAAATCAGCCCGATCACAGTCTCTGGTAAGCTACCAAATACCTCAAAAAGCCGACTGTGAGGAAAGTCCCCATTCGAGGATCAAATGGTATGTGGTGCAGATCTAGTGAGGAGTTAGCCGAAGAGTTTGCGACGCACCTGGCAAATACATTTACTCCATTTTGCACATACAGCGCAAAAGACGTGATTGCCACTCTGTCTATCTTATAGGCTCCTTACCAAATGGATCTCCCCATTAGCCGAATCACCGCTGAGGAAGTAAAATCGGAGATCGACTCTCTTAAGACAAGGAAGAGCCCTTGGCTATGATGGTATTAATGCAGTCACCATCAAATTTCTGCCACCTTATTCAACAACTTATTCAACAGGATCTTTGATCTCTGCCCCTTGATCCCAAAACCTGGGAAACCGGTGCATGACCTCGCATCCTACCGTCCAATCAATTTGCTGGCAACACTCTCCATAGTATTCGAAAGAATATTTTTGGCTAAAGTGTTCCCGCTTCTGGACGATGGCAACCTAATTCCAGATCATCAATTCGGCTTCCGGCAAGGAAGCTCGTAAGTTGATTGAAGAGCCTTCCGTCGGCAGTAGAATAGACGGACGTAGGTCGTTACCTGCAGGGCCCTGCCCAAGTCGGAGAATCGGTCAGTAAAGTCAGTTTTCGCCTTGGTTACGATGTGACACCACGCCCGTTGTTCTATATCCGTGTCCAGCACGATGCCCGGAGACGTAGACCAACACTCGGAAGGTAGTCGAAGCCAGCTGACTGGTCGATAAGTCGGCCGCTGGTACTCGTCTGTTCGCTAGATATCCTCAGATTGCACATAAGCCCAATCGTAGGCTGATGTGCTGTGCAACTACATAGGGGCTTGTTGAGCCTAGCTAGAAAGTTGGTGGAATCGGTCTAGAAGAATGATTGGGCGTTGCGGAATGGATGCTCGCGATTCTCTGCATTATAGAGGTCAGCTAGAAATATCGCCTTACACAATACCGTCCTAACCAGAGCCACTCGGTTCTTGGCTGTGAGCAGATAGACATCGCATAGAGCGCTGTGCCGTAAGCCTTCTGGGATGCGTCACAAAAGCCAATTGCCAATTGCAGTCGAGTGAATTCGACTAAGATTTGTATGAGTGACGGGAGTAGCGGATCATCCTAACCCAGCTCGGTTATTATTTTAGGTCGCACCATAATTGAAGACAGGTCCTTGATATTGCTGCTTCCAAGGAATGGTGACCAGCCGGAATGACGGCATTGAATACTCGTTGGTAAAAACGAGGATTTGTAACGTAATGTCCGCTTGAAGCGTAGGGCCGTATGCAGGTAGTGGTGCTTTCGGGCTTAAATATCACATGATAGGGCAAATAGATGTTTTTTGAACCATTTTGGGGGTAACGGGAACCATACGCCCATGATTCCCAATTTTCCCACAGGAACACTTCGTATTGCCCTTTCAACGCAGGAGTTCTCCCTAGTCGTCCCTTATTCCTTAGGAATTGAACCAAGTCATTTGATCTGGAATGCCCAAAAATATATATTTTCCGGGTCTTTAACGGTTAAAGACAGTATAATCCTATCGTTCTCCCTCCGTATAGTAGTTTCCCGAAGAGAGAGTCGGGTAAACCAATCCCCAGGATATTCCCTTCGATTCGTGGGATAGGACGAAAGGCAGACGGCTTGATACGGCAGGACAAAACCCGGATGTTTCCACTTCTCTTACGGGGTCGCCCGCGGATGTAAGCCGCAATAGACAGATTTTTTTTTAGCGAAAGTCGCCATCCAGTCGGAAATCCCACTGCTTTGTGCGTCAATCACACGAATCAATAGGTCAGCACACATCTCATGAACGACTAGAGACAGGTTAGGATTTTGGTCGGACTGGCTAGGAGATTCCATTTATTCTGAAGACGACCATTCAGATTATCCTATTGTGAGCGGTGAGCAAGATACAATTACCTTCATTGCCCACAGACCAGTGTAATATTCATTACTCGTATCAATGGCAAGGGCTTAATTCTAGAAATGTCATGAGCAGAGGTTCGAACTCGAATTTTTTCTTACTTTTTTTTTGCTGCAAATTTTTTTTTAATTAAAATCAAAATTTTCCAATTTTTAAAATATCTTCAAACCGATATAACGGAAAATGTAATCAGTTAATCTGCAAGGGTATACAAACTTCCGAAGTTAGCTTCTTTGATATTTTTTTATTTTATTTTTGATGAAACTCATTAGAAGTATTACATTCGGTTAAAAAACAAGAGTTTTTGCACAATCTCCTAAATAGTGATGTAGACTCGCCTCAGCTATTAACCCAAGTAGAAGAACAAATTCACTTAGTTTTGTCATCCCGTAGGATTTTACGTCAATCTAACTCCAGCAACCTAAATCAGCTAATGCAAAAATTTGATTTATCTTCAAATTATTATAAAATATTTAAGCGTTTCTGACCAAATAAAGTGTATATATTGTTAATTGCCGAGTCGATATAACCGTGTCCGTCTGTACGACTTCTTAAAGAATAAAAATGAAATAGAACTACTATACAACTGTTTGAATCACTGCAAAATTTTAGATCACATTGCAGAAGGTGAGTGAGTCCCTGTGAACGACACAATTTTTGGTATTTTATATATCATTACAACATTAGATTTACGTCTACTTACAAAGTTTCTTTCCTGGGCTTTTGGGTGTTGCGTATGTGTATGTAAACTATAATTAAAGCTCCATCCGATCACGACCAAATATGAAAAATGTTACTAAATGAATGGAATCATTATTAATATCAGTGTAGATCCATTTTTCTCTGAACAGGTAAGAATTCAAGTCAAATATTATTCTGTCTACGTATAGTCTTTGCTGTGTATTCTTTTTTACCAAGATGTGGTCCGACCACGAAATGGTCAAACGGTTCGATTGAAACACTAATTTAAAAGCAATGACTAGAATTTTGCACATATATTTCACTAGCTTGAACTTTAGTCTTTATGAACGCCCAGATATCAAGCGATTAATGTTTAATAATTGTTAAGGGTTTAAAAAACATTCTATACACAGACAAATAATAATGGTTTATTCTGTG
Source organism: Drosophila sturtevanti (assembly GCA_018150375.1). Taxonomy (NCBI): domain Eukaryota; kingdom Metazoa; phylum Arthropoda; class Insecta; order Diptera; family Drosophilidae; genus Drosophila; species Drosophila sturtevanti. Next base: position 27,272 of record JAECWJ010000626.1, read on the forward strand.
TAATAAAATTTACTTCATTAAAAATTTTGAAGGTTTTGCGAAGTTATATTGCGCAATTAGGTGTTGTTGATCTTCTGCAGAATATTGTGCTCACCGCCACATCTTACCCAGTAACCGCATACGACTCCGTGCCACAGTCCGCAACTATGCTACCCTTTTCAAAATCTAAAACTATATTTTTTCTTTGAACCGGATAAACATTAATTTTGTTACATGCTAATTTTGGATTTGGATATTTTATCAGAAAGTGTAGGATGTCGTTATTCTGGAAAGCTTTAATGCTAGCTACCTCTAAGATATCAGATACACTAATGTTAGGGAGATGTTTGTTTTTGATTTCCTGAATATCTAGGTCGTTAAGTATTACGGGGCTTATTAAATTTGCTTTCGCAAGTGTAATAGTGAATATTAAATTTTGTAGGTCTGAAATGACCATTCTATTTTTTGCCAAAACAGTTTCAAATAGGTGTTCAATATTTAATTCATCGATTTTGCTTATTTCATTTAAAGAGTTAGTGAGCTTATTTAATCTATCTTGAAGTTTACTATTTATTTCAATTTGTCTATTTGCTTGTTCACTTATCTGATTTTGTCTAAATTTAACTTGTTCCCAATCATCAAAATCTGGGGTGCCCGCAACCACTTTAAGAGCTGTGCCTAGTATGTTTAGACTCCTAGCACACCTATGATGTACTCTTAATATCTCTATTAGTGTACTTATCCTATCGATATCTGCTAGTATTACTTTTCTCACATGTTCTTGTTTAAACGATTCCACCAACACTCTCGTCTCTTCGGCGTATGTTTGGTACGACGTCACGTTTGTTGTATGTCCAAGGTATGCGAAGTCATCCCAAATAGTTACATCTCCGTCTATTACAGGTATGTAATTGGACGTTGAGTAATCCGTCAATTTTACCGAAGCCACCATTAAAGCCATTAGTATCGGCTGCACGAGTTTAATTCTAAATGAACTATTAAAAATTAAAAAATAAAAAAAATATTTTATCGAAGGTTGTCCTTATGGACCACCCTCCCTTTTATGAGAACAGATGTTCCCAGGTCTGCCTCCGCTGTACCTTCCGTATATAAGGGGACAGTTTGTTACCTAATCGTTTATTGGACTTCACCCATACCTTGTCTTCTACTTGATATTTTTTGTCAGCTCTTTTTTTATTCCCCTGCTCCAATTGTTTGTCCTGGGTTTGCTCGAGCTTTCCTCGAATAACTGCCTCCATTTCTGCGGTTGTCGTATGAAGTATTTCTATCGGTTGCTTGTTTGTCACCGAATGGATAGTTCTGTTATATTCTATTGTTGCTAATAGTATTACGTCAACCGTCTCGTTGGTTTGAGAACTTAATTTTTTGCATCTGTGGGCGGGGGCTGTGACGGGAATGTAAAAAGTAGAGGGACGGCCGCACAAGTTCAGCACCAGGCCCAAGCCCACTTTTCCTTTCTTTTTAACACTTCAATCTCTCTTGGGTACAAAATCAATCTTTTTTTTCATAACAAAATAATCAAGTTGGCTGCGCCTGCGTATTCCGGCCTTGCCGCTTTTTGTTTACGGCCAGGGTTGCCAGCAGGTCGGGGCGGCGCAAGGTGGGAGGTCTATCCGTGGGCCGGTGATGCCACACAGGCATTACAATATATAATTTTCTCCCGTGTCTGCCGTGAAATACATACACACATAATTACATACATTGTATAGTGTTTGAAACCGGTCATCCCTTAACCTTCGCCAATTTGATGTCGAGAAAGCAGTTGAGAAAAGTTGATTTCATATCGAACTTTAAGTTAAAGTGCTAAAAATTGAAAGAACCCAAATCGAGAATTTATCTTTGGTAATTGTGCTGGCCATCTTGAGCACGCACTTTCAATTTCTAGGACATATTGAGCTTACAATAACCATTGGATGTATACACATTTATATGCGTACGTACATAAATATCATACTAACAAATGCAAAATTAAACTTTTGTGTAAATTTTTTTAAATTGTTAAACTTAGGTTTAAGAAATTTAAAATGAAATATAGTCAAAAAGTAAATTTAAAAGCGATCGCAGGCTATATTATTTTCGTTCGATATTCTTTCCGTAAAAAAAAACTTCAAAATAATCATAAAAACTCTTATGATTTTTCAAATATAATAAAGCGATACTGAACCTTAAAAAAGTCTATGACAACGATTGCCTTATTTTCATGGAAAATTTTTTCGCTCTGTTCAGGCACCCTAAAATGGCACATCCGTAGGCTGCTGCTTTGAGACGCCTTGTCGTCACTGTTTCGGCAATTCATGACTCTCTGTTGTCCATTGTAGACGAAAAACTCGTCAGACCAGATCTCGGATCAGTTTTCATGAAGCATAATCGTAGCACATTTTCGTGTTTTGTGGCAAACAAAAAAGTTAATGAGAAGACCCTACAATTGTAATCGTATTGAAATTCCGAGTGGTTAAAATGAAGAAAAAGGATTTTCTCCAAAGAGATTAATTTTTTCATTTTGTATTCAGTCACCGACTATCTCTCTTCGAGTGCGAACGTCGTTGTCTTACCTACCGCCAGTGCCTTTCGTTCCATTCTTCTTTAATATTCTTTTCTTAATCATTCACGTGCGAATCCAAAGACAGTGGAATACCGTTTAATTTTTTTTTCTCTAACCATGGCCCCTGGCCCTCTCATTTAGGGGATAACCGCTTTGCTAGTCTTAGCGTTAGCCCCAAAGCCAAAAAAAAAAGACAATATCAAAAGTTTCCAGATGAATTCCCTGATTTACCTGTATCTACCCAAATCCCCGATTCATAATCATAACATCAAAAAACACTGACAAGTCGATATCGGAGTTTTCTTGTTTCGCAGTACATCGAGCTCTTAATCTGATAGGTAAAGACATAATTTCCATCGCCTCCCTTCGCGACGGCAACCTCTTAATGCTAGTAAAGTCAAAGCAAATCGCAGAGGAATTCACTAAGGTTACAAATTTGCCTGACATCTGCGATGTCGAATGCAAACTCCACAACACTTTAAACTTTGTGAAAGGTACTATTTACGCTCCCTATCTCATAAACCTCCCCGAAGAAGAAATTATCGAAGAGCTTAAATCCCAAAACGTACACTCTGTCTTCAAGTTTTGCAGAAAAATTGATGGAAATACAAAACCTTCTGGAGTAATTTTGATCACTTTTTATCTTTACAGCTTACCAAGCAAACTGGAAATTTCATGGCATACCGTCAAGGTACGGGAATATATTCCCAACCCGATGAGGTGCAAGACATGCCAGTTACTGGGTCACACAGCCAAATATTGCAAAAACCCAACCATTTGCGCTACGTGTAATCTAGCCATCTCCCAGAACCTTGCACTCGTACATTCTGGGCGAACTGTAACGGTGAACACCCAGCCTCCTCCCCCTCATGCGCAAAATACCAGCAACAAAAAGAAATACTCAAAATAAAGACTACGAAAAAATGCAGTATGCGAGAAGCACGCATTATTCTAAAAAAACAACAACCAAACATTACAGTATATTCTTCTAATTCGTATGCTGCTGTCATAGCAAACAGCCCCCTACTCCCGCTGGAACCACCAAACCAACAACTTTAGTTTCCGATAAGCAAGCTACAATAAACTATGCTGAACCCCAAACCTCTTCACAAATCCCAACACCTTACAAAAACACTAAAATCTCTCTTACAAACGACACAAAAAAATCTCGTGCTCTTGGATTAGCAGCACAAGAAAATCTCAAACCTAATCACAAAAACTACTTATCTAATTCAAACGAATCAATCAAATCAATATACTCCCCCCACTACTCTATCCCTTCAACAAAAACCAAATCACAAGATTCTGAGGACTGGGACTCATAGTCAGGATCAAGCCCATTGATATATCAATTTCTTGTAAACGTACAACATTGCTCTAGCATCTTACGATGTCCATTAAAATTTTACAATGGAACATAAACGGTATCTACAATAACTATAATGAACTTATGTTAATGATAAAAAACCACTCACCTGACGTTTTATGTTTACAAGAAACACATTTACCACACAACTTCAAATTTTTTAATTGTCCCAAGGCATATACTGGGTACTTTTACAACTTCCCACAAAACACATCGGCCAAACAAGGTATCGGTGTGCTTATCAAACGGTATATCCCCCACACGTGCAACCAAATCAACTCAGATATTCTCTGCTCCTCCCTACAGCTTAATCTTGATAGTAATATCAACATAATCAATACATATATCCCACCATGTCAAGGCTTTAAAACTAGCAACATATCGGATATATTAGACCAATTTAACAGTCCATCAATATTTACCAGAGGCGTAGAAATTGAACGTGCAATCTCTCGGAAAAACTTAGTTATCCTTAACGATGGACCTGCCACGCATCTATCAACACACAATTCTTTCACCCATGTTGATATCTCAATGATATCACCACAAATTGCCCACAGGTGCAGCTGGTCCATCATGGATAACCTCCATAGCAGCGATCACTTTCCGATAACCATCGAAATCTCGATACAATTCAGCCCTGATATGACCCCACCGCTGCCAAAGTACAAAACCGATCTAGCTAATTGAGATCTCTTTAAAAACAAATTGGACTAATGGTTGCCTCAATCATCAAGTAGCGCGATTGACTAAAGGCATAAGAGATGCTGTCCCACATAAAGCCAAAGTCCCCTGGTGGAACAACTCTCTTCAACACCTAAGAGATGAAAAGCAACACCTTTTTCACCTATATAAATCCCATATGTCAAACACAGCTCTTATTAAATATAAAAAAGCAAATGCAATTTTCAAGAAGGCTGTACTTTCGGCCAAACTTAACTGTCTCGATAATTTTACATCTCAAATTTCTCCACTATCTACCACCAAAAAAGTTTGGTCCGACATTGAACGTTTTGCTGGAGTCCCACCCACTCCCTTAAAATATATTAAACTTGCCTCAGGTCTAGTAACCTGCCCCCACCATATTGCAGATGAGTTTGGCGAAGTCTGGTCAAAGTATTCTATGGATAGTAATTTTTCAGCAGAATATATACAACAAAAACAGCACTATCAGTCAAGTAGCTATTATCCAACCGCTCTATCTCCTTCTGCTAAACGCTTAGAAAAAAAGCTTACACTTATCGAAATCGATGCTGCCGTGGCAAATGCCAAAGGTAAAAGCCCAGGTGCCGATAGGATATCTTACCCTATGTTAAAGCATATTCCCCCTCCCCTAAAAACAATAATACTTGATATGTTTAACAACATGCTCGATTTTGGAACATACCCACACACATGGAGATCTACCATAGTAATCCCTATAGTAAAGCCAAATAAATCCCCACACGAAATATGCAGCTTCCATCCGATTTCTCTCCTATCCTGCCTAGGTAAAACAATTGAAAAAATAATTGCGCGCCGACTGATGTGGTTTATCACGCGCCATAATTTAATCTCGCATACCCATGTAGCCTTTAAAAGGTAACACAGCACAATGGACGCATTACTGCGCATTCAACACTTCGTGTCAAATGCCCTTTTTACCAAAAATCATGTCTCCATTCTGGCGACGGATTTTGAAAGAGCTTTCGATCGCGTGGGGCTACATACAGTACTTTGCCGTCTCGAACATTGGGGCATTGGTCCTAGGCTTCATAACCTTATAAAGGCCTTCATGAGCAACCGCACCTTCAGGGTTCGAGTTAACAACGTTACTTCCAACACCAACAATTTGTACAATGGTATCCCACAAGGTTCCCCACTATCCGTAGTTTTATTCATGATTGCTTTCGAACAACTAAACAATCTCTTGACGAGATACAAAGATATAAACGTATCGATATACGCCGATGACGCGATTATCTTCACCAAAGTAAAAAATTTGAACACTGTAAGATCAATATTTGCTAAAATATTACAAGATTTGGAATCGTGGGGAGCCTTTTCGGGAGCCTCACTAGCTATAGATAAATGTAAACTACTACATATTTGCCGTAAGCACCAATGTAATTTCGCGGACATAGTTTTTAAGAACAAACGTATTAAATGTGTAGATCACTTAAAAATCCTGGGCATAACCTTCGACTCAAAACTTCTCTTTAATCACCATTGCAATATTCTAAGAAAACAGCTCGAAGCACGCTTCAACATTATAAAATTCTTATCCTCGAAATTTACTAGCATACACATCAATACACTTATTAACATTACCCGTGCCCTAATGCTCTCCAAAATCGAATACGGCCTTCCTATTTTCGGACGGTGCGCAAAGTCTCACACCAAAAAAAAACAATCACCATATCACGGAGCCGCAGGACGCGCCCTTAACGCATTTCCCAGCTCCCCCATCGCCTGCATATTGGGAGAATCTGGGCTACCCAGCATTTCGGATCGCATCAAGGAAACAACCATGCAGCTAATCCCAAAGTTATAAACCACAGACAACAACCTGCTATGCAAAGACTTCACCGCGAAAAAAAAAAAAAAATCGAAACACAACTATTTACCAACACTCAGGCGATGCGCCAATTACAGCATACAGCTTGGCTTACCTTCACCAAAGTCTTATCGGCCCATTAAGCCACCGGCATATTGGTCCGGTGACAAACCCACCGTCAACATTAGCCTACATAACTGCGCAAAAATCAAAACCGGCAGTACGGAATGCCAGGAAAACCTAACCGCAGAACACATCCTGGACTCTTGCCGCTTCTTAGAGAGCATTAGGGTATCCCCTAACCCCCTCCAACCTTTCTAATAATCCTTCTGTAGACAATATCCTAAAAATATATAATTTCATTAAAGATACACGTGTAAAAATAAAAGAACAAATTTACGAGTCGAAGGCCCCAGCAGCTAGTGCTCAATAAAAAAATCATTAGGTTTAGTAATTATTACTAGATTTAATTTGTTAAATAAATAAATAACATTTTGTATTGACAGAGGAGGAGCCATGGATGGACATAACTTGAAACGGACTTTGCACTGGGACAATGTGTTTTAATTCGGACAATGGTTCAATATAATTTTTGGATGCCCCAGTATCTACGAGAATTTTTACTGCTTTCCCATCTAACTGTTATGTACTGTAAGGGAGGAACGATATGCCCCTAAAAAATTGCAGGCCTCAATATCGGATTGTTCGTTCTCAAAGATTGTGAAAACGTCCTCCGCTTTCGACTCATAATCTTCGTCACCGTCTGGCACAACCTGATTATGGTTCACATTTTGACGACTTTGCGTCGAACTCGCGAAAGGTTTTCGCTGCTGATAGACAGTTCTTTGTTTAAACTGCGATGTAGATGGATCAATATCCATTGGTTCCATGGGCTGAGTTTGATTTCGTCCCTGAAGTTTCGATTTTGAACTGGTGAACTGTCTGGAACTTTGGTTTCCCTTGCCGGCACAATTCTGTTTTTTACTGAAATGTGGGTTTTTATTTTGACCCGTATTTGCTTGACCATCGTGATGGTACTGTGATTTCTTTGAATGTTCTTGGGAATTGTTAATTGAATTTTTATTTTTATCATCTGCAGCCTTTGCAAAGGTTGCAGCGAAATTGGCATATTCGTTACTGGCTTCGGCCTCTTGTGCCATTGCAAGGGCAATTTGATGAATGCAATGCATCCTCGCGATGCTGCTCATCGAAAATTAAGGCTGTTGATATATCATGATTTTGTTAGTTAGGAGGGTCAAAGTTTTTTCGACTTCGTCGTAAGAGGGACAATTCACCCTGTCTGAGCACACCCAATTTTTGCTTAATGACACGACCTGGTGTTTTATCTGCGTACGTGAAGTCTAGTCTTGCTATTACAGCATCAAAGTTTAAAGCGGTATTATATGATGAATGTGTTGAACTTGCCGTACTTTTGATTTTATTTCTGATTATTCCCATTTGGCAACACTCTTTAAAACAGAGTTGTACTATATTGGTGCCAACTACTATTATAAATTTAAGTGATTTGTTGAAAGATGAAGTTCAATATTTATTAATTTAAAGTAGGAAAGGTACCACTCATTGATCATATACCACTGATGAAGAAAGCTCGTTAATTTCGTTGAAAACAATTGATTACGTCCAGCATACATATCTTGGGAGTAACGATGCCCTATTATTAGCACGCATCAAAAGAATAAAGTTGTGCCTTACAAAATAATCGTTAATATATAATCCTTTCAATATTGACACATCCAATAACGCTCCATTCATGCACCTCTCTGTACAGAGCATATATAAATAATTCATGTATGTTTCTTTTCACTATTCCAGAAAATTAGGATAGGAGTTGTTTTTTAGTATTTTTGAAAATATGTGTAAAGATATGGTCACATTGAGAATGAGCTTGATGTACATACAAAGATTCTGGTTTAATTTTATTGATTATTTCTATTATTCAAAGCATTTATTTTTGTATTCAATAACTATGGCCGATCAACGAGGTACTAGAGTATATGTGGGTAATTTGACCGATAAAGTAAAGAAGGATGACCTGGAAGGTGAATTCACAAAATATGGAAAACTTAACTCTGTGTGGATTGCATTCAACCCGCCTGGCTTTGCTTTTGTTGAATTTGAGCATCGCGACGATGCTGAAAAAGCCTGCGATATTTTAAACGGTTCGGAACTTTTAGGTTCTCAGTTGCGTGTGGAAATATCGAAGGGTCGACCTCGCCAAGGAAGGCGTGGTGGTCCCGGTGACAGGGGCCGCCGTGGGGAGTTTGCTAGGCACAATTTAAACAACAGTAACAGTGGCGGATTTAGACAACAGCGTGGATCCAGTGGCTCAAACGGTCGACACGGTGAGCGAGGCTACAGTTCCAGTCGGTCCGGTTCTACCTATAATGGAAGAGAATGCGGTAGCAGCGGCTTTAGCCGGCGTGAATTTCACGCCGGCGGACGCGATGTTAGTCGCTATGGCAATAGCTCAAGTTCCAGCTATGGCCGGAATAACGGACAAGGGGGAGGCCGTTTCCGATCTCGATCACCAATTGGAAATCATCGTTTTTAACAAATTTCAAAACTAAAATTAAATGATTAAATTATGCATCAGCTTCTCAAATAAATAAAATTAATGTCTATAAGAAACACAAATATGTGCAATATGTTCTACACAAAATACAATGAATGAATAGGTAAAGTAAGAGTTGCCTCTGCGTGATTGCACTGAAATTTTTATTTTAAAAGATTTTTAACACATGTACATATGTATGTATGTACGTGAATGCGCATGTACCTATGTATGTATGTGTGTAGTCATAAATGCAGACATAAGTACGTACATACATATGTACATATGTAGGTGAAAACTACATGTGTACATATGTATGTATAAATAAATGTACATATGTATGTATGTATGGACATCCCCCAAAACTGGTCAAATCACGGATTTTTTCATATGCAATATAAAAATTTGTTGAAAAATCGGTTATTTTTTAAATTATTAATCCTTTCACATTATTATTTCCATACTCCTACCCAACTACAATTTATGTATATAAGCATTTGAATTTTCATCATAAATTCGTTCATACGGTCAGACTTTTGAATCTTCAAGTTTTAATTTTAACAAAGACCATTTTTAGAGAACTATGTATGTATGTATTTGTCAGCTGAAACTGTTCAGTAAACTTTTTTGATTGACTGACTTGAAGAAGTCCTTATGTCAAAGCATTGATAGACAGATTGGTCGTGTTTGAAAAAAATTAAATACGAATAATAAAAATGATTTATTCCAGCATCACAGAATGCGCCGTATGCCTGCTATTCATATGTCCATATATTGGAAATTGACAACACTAAAGTCAATGCGTAAAATCTGGGAACGCCATAAACTAGTATTTAGTACATATGTATGTATGTACATATGTATGTACGTACAGAATTTAATCGTGGCCGTAGTTCAGTCGCTGACGAATTCCGTGAAAATTTATGAGATATATATACATAGATTTATTTTTATTCCCTCACATAAAATAACTGCTTGGTTAACGATTTTCGAGCGACAAAGAAGCAGTTGATGAATTTAAAAACCATTTTTTTTGGTGGTGTCTCAAGAGGAATGGAAAAACTAATATGACCAATGCCATTGCAATGGCAGGAACAAATGTAATAGTGTATTGACCATCAAGGGGAATATTTTAAAAAGCCATTTTCATTTAAATTTTTTTTTTCTTATTTGATGTTATTTCAGAATCAATTACTATTCGAGTTGAGAACAGCAAAGTATTAAATCCTCGTATCCTTTTCTAAAAAAAGGGAACAAGTTTTTAAAGTGACACAGCTGAGCACTCTTAAAATTTGGTATTCGATCGGGATATTCCTCCTTCATACTAATTATGATACATACAATATGGACACTTTTTCTTGGTTTTTTTTTTAAATCTTATCTCACAAGGGCGAAATAAAGTTTTCTTTTGATCTCCTATGTCTAATGTTTTTCGAGTAACTTCTGGAGTTTGAGACGACAACCTCTTAGGATAGTTTATTAATAATTTGGTCAAAGCTAATTTACGGTGTTTATTTTCGTTATTTTTTCAGCTGCATTAGATTAATTTTAATAGCAATATTCCTGTGCATCCCCGATATTCAGCCGTAATGATCAGATGTACGATATTGCCGCAATTTGAGAAAAACTGGGCGTGGCAACTCTGTTTTCACGCACATTTTATTAAGCTATTTTACGCAAACTTTGTTTTAAAACATATTTTGTACAAAAATGTTGTTTATTTTAGAAGTTATAAAGCAAGTTGTAAATCTTAAGTCAGTGTACGATTTTCAGTGATATTCACTGTATCTATTGATTCTATGTATTAAAGCAACGACAGCGTTTTCCTTTATCCATAGCTGATTGCTGGTACTCATACAAGAATTAATTCGAAAACTAGTTGAGAGTTCTGAATAGTGCATACCTTTTTGCACCTGGGCATTCTGCTATTATCAAGTTAAATATTTGCAAAACATCATCAACAGTGGAAGGAAATATGTGTTCCGATGAAAGATGATAGTTCTTTAGCTTAAAATGTTGACTAAGAATTTTGTTTTGGTGAAAGCAGTGAACTGTGTTTCTGTGATTGTGGGTGGTGGAACGAATCAAAGGTTAAGGCATGTACGCGCAGATGAGCGCTAAGTGGATGTTGTGTGTTTGTCCACTAAATGTTTGATGTTGGAATTGGAGGCGGGCGGGATCGAACAGCACTGCAGTGAATTCGACCCGCTTCGCCAACTTAGTTATAAAAAATGAAATGGAAATATAGTCAAAAATTATAATTAAAACCGATCGCATGCACCAATCTTTTCGTTCGTTAGTTTTCTCTTAAACGAAGTCCCAAGTTAATAGTAATATTTGATTGCAACAATTACTTAATAATCATACAAACTCTTGTGATTTTGGCGTCCGAGCAGGGACAAGTTTAAAGTGAAAAGTGAATAAAAAACTAGATGGACTAACTTCGGCTGTGCCGAAGTTCGTGTAACCTTGCAGATTTTCTCTATATAATTCACCAGAAGCATTACTGTAAATTATACATACCAAATTTACAAATTAAAAACTTTGAGCTTGAGAAAAAAAATTGCTCATAAAAAATTTTTTTTTGTATCGATTGTTCCGATAGCAGCTGTATGATATAGTCAACCGATTCTGATAAAACTTGATGGAAGTATTAAGAAGTATATTAATCTCACAAATAACAAATTTTGTGGCATTGGGTTGAAAAAAACAGAGTTATTGAGGATAAACCTTATTCATGACCGATCGTTTCTATGGGAGCTATATGATATAGTCATCCGAGATATGCAATGCCTGCAGGAGCCTATGTTGAATATTTCAGCTCTGTAGCTATTATGGTCTCCAATGAGAAGCTGTTGATTCAGACAGACAGACATTGTCATATCGACTCTGCTATTCATGCTGATCAAGAATATATATACTTTATATAGTCGGAGATGCTTCCTTCTGTGCGTTGCAAACTTCTGACCAAAATTAATATACCTTCTGCTAGGGTATACAAAGCGCTACAAAGAACAGTGATACACATACATATGCATATGTATATAAAAATTCTTAAGTGAAAAGCTTAACATTGGTGGAGTGAACTTGTTGAGTTCTATTTGTTGAATAAATAAATACATACATATACATTTATACATACAACAAAAATCAGAACGAATAAACAAAAAACAGTTCACAGTTAAGCTGCATATCGCGTTGATTCCAAAGCGAAGGTCAACTCTAAGGTAAAGTGCTAAAAATTGAAACAGCCCAAATCGAGAATTTCTCGAATTTCAGCGAATTTCGAATCGTAAGATTCTAATTTTGTGGTAAATTAATATCACAAAATTATTTGTCGGTGTTTGGTAATAAGTTGTATTTCTTTTCTTGTTGCCAAGCGCAAAAAATTCGCTCTTCGCCCCTCAGTACCCCCTCTCAACTAATTTGCATTGCATGCTTACCGTTTAGTTGGTCTGCAGCGCACATCGTTTATATTTTTGATACCCTAGAAACCAACTAAATTTGTGGGGTATACACTTTTTCAATATCGTTTGTCAAAATACCCTTAGTTTTGGCAACTTAAGCAGGTAAACAATTTTTTTCATACGGTTGATGAAAAATACCATGTATTATCTTCTCGGTGTGACATTTAATGTTTTTATTTATTATTTTTGTTGTCAATAAAATTTTTTTGCTTAAAAAATATATATATATATAATAAAAACAAAATATAATTTATATACATATATGAATATACATTTAAAAAAAAAAAAAAATAATTTAAAGTAGGATAGATTTGGTCCGAGTTCGCCCGTTAAATTAAACCATCCAACAGTAAAGGCTCCATCAACTGGGACTATTCCTAAAGAGTTTGAGGATGCGCCAAAAACATTAAACGCGTGAGTGACCAATTGAGAGACAAAACTATTTCGCTTTAAGTCACAGAGTTGGAATGTTGATTGGAAATGCTGAGTACAAACATCGACATCGCTCTGAGATATCAGACTTGAGTAGAAACGTTTGGAAGAGTTGTGTATAACTACAAAAGCACAACTAAAGTCCGCTTTGAAAAAGTTGTCCGATGCCAGAACGCCTGTGGAAAACAAGTGTGCATTACCAACTGCTTCTTGTCTTCCGAGTTTGCAACTGCCAAAATTTAGTGGCAAATACTCCGAGTTTAGAAATTTTATGTCATTGTTCGAGACCCTTGTTCAAACAAACGTCTCAATTCCAAAAGGTGAAGATTTAAGAACGGTCAAGGCGTTCCAATTCCCAGAAGACAACTATGATACTCTGCCGCTGTTTTTACAATACATATCCATACATAAGTGCCGTAATACGATCAGTCACTTCTATGACTGTAATGCAGCGTGAGTTCTGCAGTGTCGGCATTTTGCTGTATATGTCTTCGTATATACAGATATACATATATATTGCATGCTACATACTCCCGCTCAGCTTCGGCAGAATTCATATACAAAAACATTATGTATTTAGGATAAGGAATTAAAAATAATAAATTATGGATTCCTTCGAATTCATAAAACCAAACGAACAACAAGTGTTCTATATTTTTAAAGAGTGATAACTCTGCATGGCGACCGTGACAAGTGTCACGAAGCTGTAGCAAACAGAAAGTTTGTTAAACAGCGGAACTGCAATTGTGACTGAAAATAAATAGTTAAAGTTAATCAGTGAAAATAATTATAACTACGACAACAATAACAAATAATGGCACAGGAGTAAGCAGCAGCAGCATCCGCCAGAAGCAGCAGTAGGAAGAGGAGAAGGACGTCCAAAAGGAACAATTATATCAACGTTGGCCAACCAAGTCAACCAACTCAATCCAAAACTACAAGAAGAAAAAAAAAAGAACAAATGGAAAAACTGAGTGAATAGATAGAGAGTTATGGCTAATCGAGGGGGAGTGCAGAAAAAAATAAACAAAAGAATAGCACACATAAAGTGGCTATTATTAGCAAACCCAGCATCACCCGCCTGGGCAACAGCACAAAAATTGTAAGAATAACTTAACATTCGCAAGTCAAGCATTACGCAAAAAAAGCCAATAACTCTCACTCACTCAGAATTCAAACCTATAAAAACAAAATACTCCATACCAATACCTCCACCTCCTTCAAGAAGTGCTCCAAAGACTGCCAGGGACCCCTGGAAAGTGTATACTGCCAATACAATTGCTGGAAAAAACTGGTGCGATGATCGGCACCGGTACCGCCTGAGATCATAGGCCTAGGGCGACAACAGCAGAGACAACAAGTGTGAAAGGCAGGCCGCCTTTACACCTACAAGGAAGCATCAGCGAGCCAATCGGCGATACTGGCAAAGAATACAATCTGAACCCGAGAAGAAAAAGCCTGTGCAGCCAGCATCTTCTGGCGCTTTAAGCCAGATCCAATAGCGCTTCACAGAGCGCACAACATAATAATTAAAGAGAAATAAAAAAACTATGATTATTATATATATAAAAAAAAATATTTTGTACAAACTGAGCGGAACCTTCTCTGCGCAATAGCCGTATGGCCCGTAAAGCTACACGGACAAATAGTGTGAAACCTGCAAAACAAAAGTGAATTCAACAAAAAATAAAAAAAGAAAAATGTTCAAAAACGTTACAACTACGTTGTAACTGTACGTACTACAAAAAAACCAATTGAAAAAATATTTAAAATATAAAAAACGAAAAAATGTAAAAAATGTAAAAGAACCAACAAACTAAAATGAAAAGCGAAGCAGTAGAAAAAAAGAAAATAGAAACAGATAAATAACATGTAATTTACTTTTTGTTCTTAAACTTGAGAATTTTTAAACGAAAAAAAACAACTAAACAAAGCTAATGATCTAATTAAGATCTTAAACATAAAAAAAGAGAAATAAATATATGCACACGACAATTTTCATAGCAATATATTAAAAAGACAAGTTCAATAAATCAACTAAATCAACTTTATATTTAAATAAAGTTACTTCAAAAATGATCACACTCGACTTTGAGAAAATCTATGATGAAAATATGAGTATAGTCGATGACTTAATTGAGGTTTTTAAGAGTGAACAAAGTAACTCACCTCAAAGCTCGATATGTCTGACGTAAATTAGAGTAGCATACTTTGATATAACGGGAGAAAATTTCCCAGTTCAAGGAGGCAGCAGAATGCAGTTAAGTTTCATCCTAACAGTACCACATATATGCTGTTACCTGAATGCAACAGTAACATTATGTTTCTACTTAATAGATGAAGCACAGCCAAACTCAGAATAAGGAAAAGAACCAAAAAAAAATCCAAATGAAAGATGTTAATGAATCCTTTTTGGGGTTACGGTAATTGTTACCTTCTCAGTCCTTTAGGGACGAATCACCAGTCCATCTCTGGTCTAAATTGTTAGTCTAGTGGCTGACATCTTTTAAGACGTCTTTCATGTGTACTATTGTCCAGCAGGTTGGAGGCTAAGTTATTAAAATGTGCTTCCAGCCTGGAGCAGTGCCGAATACCGCACTTCCGATTCTCACTCTTAATTGACGGATCAGCTAGGTCTCTGTGGATGCCAGAATTCCGCACATAGGGATGCGCGCCAATCAGTCTGCGGAGAAGTTTATCCTGAAACCGTTGAAGAATTTCTATATATGAAACTGACGCCGTGTCCCAGAGCTGAATGCCATAAGTCCATACAGGCTTCAATATTGACTTATAGAGCAACAACTTGTTGCAGGTGCTGAGCTTGCCGAGTAGCCACTGCAATTGTGACAGTTTGAAATCTAGCACGATCTCTTGGCAATGATATGAGCTTTCCAGTTCAAACGCCTGTCAAGAGTGAGACCCGGGTATATCTCTTTGGGGGCAGTTGAGCCTGCGAGTGGCAAAAATCATGTGTAGCGACTTCTCTGTATTTAAGGATATATTCCATCTTCGTAGCCATGGTTCTAGCAGGTTAAGTTAGTCTTGCATAATTTCTGATGCCGCCGAGGGGAGCGTCAGCATCAAAGGCGGTGTCGTCTACATATGAGGCAACCAAAAGTCGCTCGTGTTGCAACACAGGCAAGTCTGTGCTGACAGGGTGTAGAGAATGGGGCCCAGAACGCCTGTGGATGTGGAACGCCTGCCATGATGGACTCAATCCTGGACATGGAGGTCTCGCATCTGACATAAAAGCACCTACCGACAAGGTACGATTTTAGGACCATATAGTGTGGAGCAGGTAGTAGCAGGTTGAGGTTGTGCAGAAGACCGTCGTGCCAGACTCGGTCGAAAGCCTGCTTAACATCCAAGAACATTGCTGAGGTGTAATGTTTGTCTTCGAAGGATCAGAGCACCTTCTGAACAATGCGGTGATATTACTCTGGAGTACCATGTTGTTGCCGGAAGCCGAATTGATGATCTGGAATTAGGTTGCCATCGTCCAGAAGCGGGAACACTATAGCCAAAAAAATTCTTTCGAATACTTTGGAGATGCGAGGTCATGCACCGGTTTCCCAGGTTTTGGGATCAAGTGGCAGAGATCAAAGATCCTATTGAATAAGTTGGAAAGAAGCTGAATCACTCTCGGTGGCAGAAATTTGATGGTGACTGCATTAATACCATCATAGCCAGGGCTCTTCCTTGTCTTAAGATAGTAGATCTCCGATTTTACTTCCTCAGGGGTGATTCGGCTAATGGGGAGATCCATTTGGTAAGGAGCCTATAAGATAGACAGAGTGGCACTCACGTCTTTTGCGCTGTATGTGCAAAATGGAGTAAATGTATTTGCCAGGTGCTTCGCAAACTCTTCGGCTAACTCCTCACTGGATCTGCACCACATTCCATTTGATCCTCGAATGGGGACTTTCCTCACAGTCGGCTTTTTGAGGTATTTGGTAGCTTACCAGAGACTGTGATCGGGCTGATTTGGCTCAAGATTTCGCAAATATTCTGCAGTGGCTTCGTTGTGGATTTCGAAGTATAGAGCTTTAAGCTGCTTGGTGGTTCGATTGAGAGCGGTTTTGTCCAGAGAATTGCGATTACGCTACCAGATAAATTTTACTTGAAGATGACCTAACTGTACGCGCACATGAGCGCTATGTGGATGTTCTGTGTTGTCATGTTAAATGTTCGATGTTGTAGAGGCAGGCGGGATCGAACTGCGTTGAAGCGAATTCGTCCCGCTTCGCCGATGTAAGTTTAAGAAGAAAAAATGAAATATATAATCGAGAAATAACTTCTAAACCGATCGCACGCAATATTTATTCGTTGACATTCCTTTCCTCACATAAACGAAGTCCCAAGTTAAATCAGTTAATATATATAAATACTTATACTCACAAAAACTCTTGTGATTTTTCACTAACTAAACAAGCGAATTCTACTCTTTGGCTTGATGACCACCAAAAGGGGAAAAATAGGATATTTGTAGGTCACTTATGGCTTAACTTCTCCCTCTCTTTTTTTTTTTTAATTTTTTTTTTTATTTTTTGCGATTCCTAGCGGGTGCAATATTTGCCAATTCCTCCCATCCAACCGACCGAGGGGCGCAAGCCGCATAGTGTGCGGAACTAGTCTCGGAGAATACAAACAAACAGAAGAGTAAACGAAAACTACACCTACTTTCGAGCTTGATAGGAGAGAATAGAAACTTTTAGTATAGAAAGAAAGATCTCTGAACTGATCAATCGGTAAAGTCGATTGTAATCAAAACAAGGGACTCGAATTGGTTCATGCGAGGCATAGTTAGTATTACAGCGTGTGAGCAAAAAGGGAATAAATTTTCTAGTAGGCCTGATTGGTATTAAAAATTTTATAGTCGAGTCTACATCACCATTTACGAGCTCGTGCATAAAAATTACACCAAGCATTATCAAAAGTAGCCTACTGCTTAAAGAGGGATGCTTGACTTTGTGAACTCAGACTACGAAGAGCTAAAAGTAAAAACTGCTTTTGCACAGATTCGACTCTAATTTGGTGTAACTCATATTGAGGTGACCAATCAACCGTATTCCAAAATTGGGTGCACAAGAGAGGTAAAGAGGATTTTTGTAGTGTAAGGAGCGTCATATTCTTTTGACCATCTCTTAACAAATCCAAAAACATCCATTGTTAAACTAACAATTGTGGAAACGTGGGAGTTAAACATCAATTTATGGTCCATGAGTACATCGGCATTGAAATTTAAACGACTGTATTGACACCAACACTGAAAATTGTTAAGGTCAGTCTGTAATCGACTGGGCGAAACCATATCTTTGAAACTAAGGTATAGCTTAACATCATCCGAATACATTAGCACTCGAGAATGACGGTGCAAAGATCGTTGATAAAAAGGTAAAGCGGACCCAGATGACTACCCTAAGACGCCCCAGACGGCACGTTATTGTAACGAATCTAACAATGTAGTGAAGTTGGAAATAAATTTCGTTCAGCTTAAAAAGTAGCACATTTTATTAAGCTATTTTACGCAAACTTTGTTTTAAAACATATTTTGTACAAAAATGTTGTTTATTTTAGAAGTTATAAAGCAAGTTGTAAATCTTAAGTCAGTGTACGATTTTCAGTGATATTCACTGTATCTATTGATTCTATGTATTAAAGCAACGACAGCGTTTTCCTTTATCCATAGCTGATTGCTGGTACTCATACAAGAATTAATTCGAAAACTAGTTGAGAGTTCTGAATAGTGCATACCTTTTTGCACCTGGGCATTCTGCTATTATCAAGTTAAATATTTGCAAAACATCATCAACAGTGGAAGGAAATATGTGTTCCGATGAAAGATGATAGTTCTTTAGCTTAAAATGTTGACTAAGAATTTTGTTTTGGTGAAAGCAGTGAACTGTGTTTCTGTGATTGTGGGTGGTGGAACGAATCAAAGGTTAAGGCATGTACGCGCAGATGAGCGCTATGTGGATGTTGTGTGTTTGTCCACTAAATGTTTGATGTTGGAATTGGAGGCGGGCGGGATCGAACAGCACTGCAGTGAATTCGACCCGCTTCGCCAACTTAGTTATAAAAAAATGAAATGGAAATATAGTCAAAAATTATAATTAAAACCGATCGCATGCACCAATCTTTTCGTTCGTTAGTTTTCTCTTAAACGAAGTCCCAAGTTAATAGTAATATTTGATTGCAACAATTACTTAATAATCATACAAACTCTTGTGATTTTGGCGTCCGAGCAGGGACAAGTTTAAAGTGAAAAGTGAATAAAAAACTAGATGGACTAACTTCGGCTGTGCCGAAGTTCGTGTAACCTTGCAGATTTTCTCTATATAATTCACCAGAAGCATTACTGTAAATTATACATACCAAATTTACAAATTAAAAACTTTGAGCTTGAGAAAAAAAATTGCTCATAAAAAATTTTTTTTTGTATCGATTGTTCCGATAGCAGCTGTATGATATAGTCAACCGATTCTGATAAAACTTGATGGAAGTATTAAGAAGTATATTAATCTCACAAATATCAAATTTTGTGGCATTGGGTTGAAAAAAACAGAGTTATTGAGGATAAACCTTATTCATCACCGATCGTTTCTATGGGAGCTATATGATATAGTCATCCGAGATATGCAATGCCTGCAGGAGCCTATGTTGAATATTTCAGCTCTGTAGCTATTATGGTCTCCAATGAGAAGCTGTTGATTCAGACAGACGGACATTGTCATATCGACTCTGCTATTCATGCTGATCAAGAATATATATACTTTATATAGTCGGAGATGCTTCCTTCTGTGCGTTGCAAACTTCTGACCAAAATTAATATACCTTCTGCTAGGGTATACAAAGCGCTACAAAGAACAGTGATACACATACATATGCATATGTATATAAAAATTCTTAAGTGAAAAGCTTAACATTGGTGGAGTGAACTTGTTGAGTTCTATTTGTTGAATAAATAAATACATACATATACATTTATACATACAACAAAAATCAGAACGAATAAACAAAAAACAGTTCACAGTTAAGCTGCATATCGCGTTGATTCCAAAGCGAAGGTCAACTCTAAGGTAAAGTGCTAAAAATTGAAACAGCCCAAATCGAGAATTTCTCGAATTTCAGCGAATTTCGAATCGTAAGATTCTAATTTTGTGGTAAATTAATATCACAAAATTATTTGTCGGTGTTTGGTAATAAGTTGTATTTCTTTTCTTGTTGCCAAGCGCAAAAAAATCGCTCTTCGCCCCTCAGTACCCCCTCTCAACTAATTTGCATTGCATGCTTACCGTTTAGTTGGTCTGCAGCGCACATCGTTTATATTTTTGATACCCTAGAAACCAACTAAATTTGTGGGGTATACACTTTTTCAATATCGTTTGTCAAAATACCCTTAGTTTTGGCAACTTAAGCAGGTAAACAATTTTTTTCATACGGTTGATGAAAAATACCATGTATTATCTTCTCGGTGTGACATTTAATGTTTTTATTTATTATTTTTGTTGTCAATAAAATTTTTTTGCTTAAAAATATATATATATATAATAAAAACAAAATATAATTTATATACATATATGAATATACATTTAAAAAAAAAAAAATAATTTAAAGTAGGATAGATTTGGTCCGAGTTCGCCCGTTAAATTAAACCATCCAACAGTAAAGGCTCCATCAACTGGGACTATTCCTAAAGAGTTTGAGGATGCGCCAAAAACATTAAACGCGTGAGTGACCAATTGAGAGACAAAACTATTTCGCTTTAAGTCACAGAGTTGGAATGTTGATTGGAAATGCTGAGTACAAACATCGACATCGCTCTGAGATATCAGACTTGAGTAGAAACGTTTGGAAGAGTTGTGTATAACTACAAAAGCACAACTAAAGTCCGCTTTGAAAAAGTTGTCCGATGCCAGAACGCCTGTGGAAAACAAGTGTGCATTACCAACTCCTTCTTGTCTTCCGAGTTTGCAACTGCCAAAATTTAGTGGCAAATACTCCGAGTTTAGAAATTTTATGTCATTGTTCGAGACCCTTGTTCAAACAAACGTCTCAATTCCAAAAGGTGAAGATTTAAGAACGGTCAAGGCGTTCCAATTCCCAGAAGACAACTATGATACTCTGCCGCTGTTTTTACAATACATATCCATACATAAGTGCCGTAATACGATCAGTCACTTCTATGACTGTAATGCAGCGTGAGTTCTGCAGTGTCGGCATTTTGCTGTATATGTCTTCGTATATACAGATATACATATATATTGCATGCTACATACTCCCGCTCAGCTTCGGCAGAATTCATATACAAAAACATTATGTATTTAGGATAAGGAATTAAAAATAATAAATTATGGATTCCTTCGAATTCATAAAACCAAACGAACAACAAGTGTTCTATATTTTTAAAGAGTGATAACTCTGCATGGCGACCGTGACAAGTGTCACGAAGCTGTAGCAAACAGAAAGTTTGTTAAACAGCGGAACTGCAATTGTGACTGAAAATAAATAGTTAAAGTTAATCAGTGAAAATAATTATAACTACGACAACAATAACAAATAATGGCACAGGAGTAAGCAGCAGCAGCATCCGCCAGAAGCAGCAGTAGGAAGAGGAGAAGGACGTCCAAAAGGAACAATTATATCAACGTTGGCCAACCAAGTCAACCAACTCAATCCAAAACTACAAGAAGAAAAAAAAAGAACAAATGGAAAAACTGAGTGAATAGATAGAGAGTTATGGCTAATCGAGGGGGAGTGCAGAAAAAAATAAACAAAAGAATAGCACACATAAAGTGGCTATTATTAGCAAACCCAGCATCACCCGCCTGGGCAACAGCACAAAAATTGTAAGAATAACTTAACATTCGCAAGTCAAGCATTACGCAAAAAAAGCCAATCACTCTCACTCACTCAGAATTCAAACCTATAAAAACAAAATACTCCATACCAATACCTCCACCTCCTTCAAGAAGTGCTCCAAAGACTGCCAGGGACCCCTGGAAAGTGTATACTGCCAATACAATTGCTGGAAAAAACTGGTGCGATGATCGGCACCGGTACCGCCTGAGATCATAGGCCTAGGGCGACAACAGCAGAGACAACAAGTGTGAAAGGCAGGCCGCCTTTTACACCTACAAGGAAGCATCAGCGAGCCAATCGGCGATACTGGCAAAGAATACAATCTGAACCCGAGAAGAAAAAGCCTGTGCAGCCAGCATCTTCTGGCGCTTTAAGCCAGATCCAATAGCGCTTCACAGAGCGCACAACATAATAATTAAAGAGAAATAAAAAAACTATGATTATTATATATATAAAAAAAATATTTTGTACAAACTGAGCGGAACCTTCTCTGCGCAATAGCCGTATGGCCCGTAAAGCTACACGGACAAATAGTGTGAAACCTGCAAAACAAAAGTGAATTCAACAAAAAATAAAAAAGAAAAATGTTCAAAAACGTTACAACTACGTTGTAACTGTACGTACTACAAAAAAACCAATTGAAAAAATATTTAAAATATAAAAAACGAAAAAATGTAAAAAATGTAAAAGAACCAACAAACTAAAATGAAAAGCGAAGCAGTAGAAAAAAAGAAAATAGAAACAGATAAATAACATGTAATTTACTTTTTGTTCTTAAACTTGAGAATTTTTAAACGAAAAAAAACAACTAAACAAAGCTAATGATCTAATTAAGATCTTAAACATAAAAAAAGAGAAATAAATATATGCACACGACAATTTTCATAGCAATATATTAAAAAGACAAGAGAAGTTTATCCTGAAACCGTTGAAGAATTTCTATATATGAAACTGACGCCGTGTCCCAGAGCTGAATGCCATAAGTCCATACAGGCTTCAATATTGACTTATAGAGCAACAACTTGTTGCAGGTGCTGAGCTTGCCGAGTAGCCACTGCAATTGTGACAGTTTGAAATCTAGCACGATCTCTTGGCAATGATATGAGCTTTCCAGTTCAAACGCCTGTCAAGAGTGAGACCCGGGTATATCTCTTTGGGGGCAGTTGAGCCTGCGAGTGGCAAAAATCATGTGTAGCGACTTCTCTGTATTTAAGGATATATTCCATCTTCGTAGCCATGGTTCTAGCAGGTTAAGTTAGTCTTGCATAATTTCTGATGCCGCCGAGGGGAGCGTCAGCATCAAAGGCGGTGTCGTTACATATGAGGCAACCAAAAGTCGCTCGTGTTGCAACACAGGCAAGTCTGTGCTGACAGGGTGTAGAGAATGGGGCCCAGAACGCCTGTGGATGTGGAACGCCTGCCATGATGGACTCAATCCTGGACATGGAGGTCTCGCATCTGACATAAAAGCACCTACCGACAAGGTACGATTTTAGGACCATATAGTGTGGAGCAGGTAGTAGCAGGTTGAGGTTGTGCAGAAGACCGTCGTGCCAGACTCGGTCGAAAGCCTGCTTAACATCCAAGAACATTGCTGAGGTGTAATGTTTGTCTTCGAAGGATCAGAGCACCTTCTGAACAATGCGGTGATATTACTCTGGAGTACCATGTTGTTGCCGGAAGCCGAATTGATGATCTGGAATTAGGTTGCCATCGTCCAGAAGCGGGAACACTATAGCCAAAAAAATTCTTTCGAATACTTTGGAGATGCGAGGTCATGCACCGGTTTCCCAGGTTTTGGGATCAAGTGGCAGAGATCAAAGATCCTATTGAATAAGTTGGAAAGAAGCTGAATCACTCTCGGTGGCAGAAATTTGATGGTGACTGCATTAATACCATCATAGCCAGGGCTCTTCCTTGTCTTAAGATAGTAGATCTCCGATTTTACTTCCTCAGGGGTGATTCGGCTAATGGGGAGATCCATTTGGTAAGGAGCCTATAAGATAGACAGAGTGGCACTCACGTCTTTTGCGCTGTATGTGCAAAATGGAGTAAATGTATTTGCCAGGTGCTTCGCAAACTCTTCGGCTAACTCCTCACTGGATCTGCACCACATTCCATTTGATCCTCGAATGGGGACTTTCCTCACAGTCGGCTTTTTGAGGTATTTGGTAGCTTACCAGAGACTGTCATCGGGCTGATTTGGCTCAAGATTTCGCAAATATTCTGCAGTGGCTTCGTTGTGGATTTCGAAGTATAGAGCTTTAAGCTGCTTGGTGGTTCGATTGAGAGCGGTTTTGTCCAGAGAATTGCGATTACGCTACCAGATAAATTTTACTTGAAGATGACCTAACTGTACGCGCAGATGAGCGCTATGTGGATGTTCTGTGTTGTCATGTTAAATGTTCGATGTTGTAGAGGCAGGCGGGATCGAACTGCGTTGAAGCGAATTCGTCCCGCTTCGCCGATGTAAGTTTAAGAAGAAAAAATGAAATATATAATCGAGAAATAACTTCTAAACCGATCGCACGCAATATTTATTCGTTGACATTCCTTTCCTCACATAAACGAAGTCCCAAGTTAAATCAGTTAATATATATAAATACTTATACTCACAAAAACTCTTGTGATTTTTCACTAACTAAACAAGCGAATTCTACTCTTTGGCTTGATGACCACCAAAAGGGGAAAAATAGGATATTTGTAGGTCACTTATGGCTTAACTTCTCCCTCTCTTTTTTTTTTTTAATTTTTTTTTTTATTTTTTGCGATTCCTAGCGGGTGCAATATTTGCCAATTCCTCCCATCCAACCGACCGAGGGGCGCAAGCCGCATAGTGTGCGGAACTAGTCTCGGAGAATACAAACAAACAGAAGAGTAAACGAAAACTACACCTACTTTCGAGCTTGATAGGAGAGAATAGAAACTTTTAGTATAGAAAGCAAGATCTCTGAACTGATCAATCGGTAAAGTCGATTGTACTCAAAACAAGGGACTCGAATTGGTTCATGCGAGGCATAGTTAGTATTACAGCGTGTGAGCAAAAAGGGAATAAATTTTCTAGTAGGCCTGATTGGTATTAAAAATTTTATAGTCGAGTCTACATCACCATTTACGAGATCGTGCATAAAAATTACACCAAGCATTATCAAAAGTAGCCTACTGCTTAAAGAGGGATGCTTGACTTTGTGAACTCAGACCACGAAGAGCTAAAAGTAGAAACTGCTTTTGCACAGATTCGACTCTAATTTGGTGTAACTCATATTGAGGTGACCAATCAACCGTATTCCAAAATTGGGTGCACAAGAGAGGTAAAGAGGATTTTTGTAGTGTAAGGAGCGTCATATTCTTTTGACCATCTCTTAACAAATCCAAAAACATCCATTGTTAAACTAACAATTGTGGAAACGTGGGAGTTAAACATCAATTTATGGTCCATGAGTACATCGGCATTGAAATTTAAACGACTGTATTGACACCAACACTGAAAATTGTTAAGGTCAGTCTGTAATCGACTGGGCGAAACCATATCTTTGAAACTAAGGTATAGCTTAACATCATCCGAATACATTAGCACTCGAGAATGACGGTGCAAAGATCGTTGATAAAAAGGTAAAGCGGACCCAGATGACTACCCTAAGACGCCCCAGACGGCACGTTATTGTAACGAATCTAACAATGTAGTGAAGTTGGAAATAAATTTCGTTCAGCTTAAAAAGTAGTAACTTATGGTTAACAGAGTCAAAAGTTTTACTAACAAAAATTTGCTTAGTTTCTTTCAATGCTTTGATCGTTAAAGAAGTAAATTCTAAAAGATTACTGGTCGTAGTTCTACGCTTCACAAAACCATGCCGAGTGGGTGAAACTATAGATGTACAGAAATGCTGCAACTGAGAAGTTATTATTTTCTCAAAAGCTCTTAGAATAGCGGACAATTTGGAAATGTCCCTATAATTTGATACATCGGACTTATTACCATTTTTGTAGATAGTAATGATAACTTGTGAATGGACTTGCATAAAGAACCAGCACAAAATCTTAGAACACACCCACGAATCCCGTTAGGCCTCGGTGAGTAGACAGGTTTAATTAACTTAAGCACGCTATGAAGCGTACTTTCATCAAAGAAAGGATTGAAAATACAATTAGACCTGTTTAACTGATAAGGGTACGAAAGGGTCCCACTATATTCCGTTGAGGAATAGATAAAGGCACTCATTTTTGGAATCAACTGCGCACCTTGTGTCGCGCTTTACATCCGTGACAAAGCGCGGATCAATTCCACTACGTAAACGACTTTATCTACAACGATGTAAATGTCGCAGATACTGCGACTCATGTACGAAGCATCCATTAAGCAAGCGGCTTCCACATACGAAATTGGGCATCGAACTCTCAGAAGGTAACCCGCATGATCAACAGCCAATCAACGTTTGCCACGGAAGTTGAAGTCACTGCGACTGAAAAGGTAATTGGCTTGTATTGGACACCAGGCTGATGACTTCATCTTCATATGCAAGTTTGCGCGGCTGAAACGAAACGTATTCGATAGAATACCAACATAACGAGAGCTTTTTCAAATGCTGATGTCAAGTGTTACTATTGAGCTGAAAATTCTTCTACAAGATATGTGAAGAAGCGGCATTGGCTGAGACTACAGCCTACCAGACGACCTTGCACCTAAATGGATGGGATGGAAACGTCCACTACCAACAATTGCTGGTGTATCTATTCCCAGCGAACGCACACAAGACATTCAGCAGCAGACGTTCGTGGATGCCAGCGAGCTGGCCTATGCAGCGGTCTCCTACCTAGGTATACGGCAAGGGGAATCAACCTGTCTTAGCTTTGTGGCCTCCGAAAGTTTCACCAGTTTGTCATACATCATGTGGACCAAATACTGGAAGTTTCTAATGTCAATCAATGGAATTGGGTACTTACTAATGAAAACCCTGCAGATTTTGCTACCAAGCCATCCAACTCTAATAAATTCACAAAATGGCTCAACGGACGAGAGTCTTTACTACAGGAGTATAAACAAAATGCACCGATCTGCGGCCATCAACTAATGACGAGATCAGGCATAACCTATTTTTATCGACAATTCGAAGCTGGAGCCGATAATAAACACGAAATATTTTTCCAACTGGTGCAGGCTTTATCGAGCCGTATCGCTGTACATTTTCTACATAGAAAAATTGTGGGCAAAACAAAGGGGGGTATCACCACCGAAAGAGGTTTTTTATGTTTCTTATCATTCAGTAGTCGGCAATCTAGCCCGACGTAAACCCATAAAAGCAAACTCCAAACTAATATGTTTGAATATTTTTTTAGATGAAAACCAACTGCTACGCACCAGAGAAGAAGCAGAAACTCTGTGCAGTCAAAACCAAGTAGTGCTTCCGTATGGTCATCACTTTACGCGGCTCATACTTAATTGGTATCACCAGGAAATGCACCACACTTCTCATGAGACGTATATTAACAGGATACGAGGCATCTACTACATACAACGTTTGCGATTCCTGTAAAAAAGACGCGAAAGTCCTGCCAACGCTGGAAAATTCAGAGTGCCAACCTATCGTACCCCAAAAGGCACCTTTACCAGCAGCTAGGCTGGCCGCCTACCAACGACCATTCACATACGTTGGCGTTGACTACATATCACACCAAACCATCTGTTAATTAGATCAGCAGGTGCCTATAAGCCAATTTTTGACGCAACATTTAGCGTGCGGCAGCCTGCCGGCTGCAATAATTACCCGACCCATTCTGTAGGAATATGTTCTCGATCTGACCAGAAAAACATCAATAACAGTCGGAGACATCGTCTTAGTGGTGGACAAAAATCTGCCACGCAACAGCTGGCCTAAAGGTGTGATAGAGCACATAGTTCTGACCAAAGGCAATCATGTAAGACGAGTGCTGATCAAGACAACCAGCGGGACTTTGCAGCGGCCTGTGGCTAAAGTAGCTGTACTGGACGTCGGCAATTTGGGAGGAAAACCAGGCCACTAAGCGGACAAGTTTACGGGGGAAAGAATCTTGCCGCCGAAATCTCACTATCATCCACGTAAAGGGTAAACCCATCACATTACATTTATATTTACATATATTTTCTTTTGCACTTATTCTTAGCAAAACGCCAGCCTATGCTGGGAATTTAACCGTTCTGTGCTAGTTTCAAAGTCGCTTCTATGCTTGTTTCCAAGCAGCTAGGAAATCAGTTGACGACAGGCAGAGTTTAATTTAAAAGCTGGACCAAGATTGTACCATTAAAGTAGTTTATAATGTATATATGTATATAATGTATATATGTATATATATACCTTATAAAGGGTCAGCGTTAAACTCAACAACTAGATAGAAAACAAATGATAACACACCCTATGCTGAAGTAGAAGTGCTAGGTAGAGCAGCTCCACTTGAATTTAATGAACATTTGTATTAATAAATAAGAGAGTTCCTGGTATTTTTCCTCGCCCTCTTCATTATGTTTCCTTTCTTTACGTCGGCATGAGCTATTTGGTTACACTGACTTCAAATGCAGGCCGATGGGCGCGGTGACCTTTTGATGCATTGGAGAAGCATAAATCAATAAAATCAACCCCCAGAAGAAGCAATTTAGTTCAGCCAATTACTAACGTTTATTTATGTATACACATACAACAAATGACAAAAGTACAAGCAGAGTTGTTACTGAGCTTACTGAGCGACAAGCTGAGTGTTTGAAATATATGCCGACATAGCGGAGCCGATATTTTATGTGATATAGAAAGTAGATATCAACCCTACAAATGAAATGGAACGCGGCATGTGAAATTCCTTAACTTTATATTTATAGAAGTGTAAAAATCTTGAAGCAGATATGTCGGAGCAAATAACAAATTAAACTGCAAGGGCTTGCAAACTTCGGAACGGGCGAAGTAGGAAATAACATAACCCAACTCCCAACTTTTATATCATTTTATATTGTTTTGAAATTAAAATTGTGAAAGTGCTAAGCCTTATTGTGGGTAAGTGAAAACAAATCTGTAGATATGGAATATAAATTGTGTGGCTTACGGAACTTAACCTCTTTGGTTTGCCGGCGAGTAAGAAATCTTATATTGATCTGGTTTGATTTCTTGCCAAATTTTTTTTTTTTTTTTCTTGGGCATATATTTACAATCTGTCCAGATGGACAATAAACAAAATTCTATAACAGTTTGAATATGATGGAGGGAAGTTACATTCAACTGTGTTTTCTGCGATAGGGTACAAAAACAATTATATGTTGCACATTAATTGGTTTATGTTTATATATTTGTATTATTTTCTTTTAAACAAAAGCGTATTCGATAACATATTCTGCAATAGAGTCCGCAATGAATTAGATGTCGCACATTGATTATCGTTTTTTTCCATTTTTTGGATGTATGAAAACAAAAGTGAATTCAACAAAAAATAAAAAAAAAAAATGTTCAAAAACGTTACAAGTACGTTACAAAATTAATTGAAAAAACAAATTCAATATTCAATATACTGCTATTGATAATTGTCTTAATCATGTGCGCATATATCCTTTAAAACATAGTTATTACACAATAAGTGTGTAACAGCAAGGACCTTAAGCCAAGTTAATGATCTAATTAAGATCTTAAACATAAAAAAAGAGAAATAAATATATGCACACGACAATTTTCATAGCAATATATTAAAATGACAAGTTCAATAAATCAACTAAATCAACTTTATATTTAAATAAAGTTACTTCAAAAATGATCACACTCGACTTTGAGAAAATCTATGATGAAAATATGAGTATAGTCGATGACTTAATTGAGGTTTTTAAGAGTGAACAAAGTAACTCACCTCAAAGCTCGATATGTCTGACGTAAATTAGAGTAGCATACTTTGATATAACGGGAGAAAATTTCCCAGTTCAAGGAGGCAGCAGAATGCAGTTAAGTTTCATCCTAACAGTACCACATATATGCTGTTACCTGAATGCAACAGTAACAATATGTTTCTACTTAATGGATGAAGCATTACCAAACTCAGAATAAGGAAAAGAACCAAAAAAAATCCAAATGAAAGATGTTAATGAATCCTTTTTGGGGTTACGGTAAGTGTTACCTTCTCAGTCCTTTAGGGACGAATCACCAGTTCATCTCTGGTCTAAATTGTTAGACTAGTGGCTGACATCTTTTAAGACGTCTTTTATGTGTACTATTGTCCAGCAGGTTGGAGGCTAAGTTATTAAAATGTGCTTCCAACCTGGAGCAGTGCCGAATACCGTACTTCCGATTCTCACTCTTAATTGACGGATCAGCTAGGTCTCTGTGGATGCCAGAATTCCGCACATAGGGATGCGCGCCAATCAGTCTGCGGAGAAGTTTATCCTGAAACCGTTGAAGAATTTCTATATATGAAACTGACGCCGTGTCCCAGAGCTGAATGCCATAAGTCCATACAGGCTTCAATTTTGACTTATAGAGCAACAACTTGTTGCAGGTGCTGAGCTTGCCGAGTAGCCACTGCAATTGTGACAGTTTGAAATCTAGCACGATCTCTTGGCAATGATATGAGCTTTCCAGTTCAAACGCCTGTCAAGAGTGAGACCTGGGTATATCACTTTGTCCACGCTCGGGAGAAGCGTCGCGTTAAGACTGAATGGGGGCAGTTGAGCCTGCGAGTGGCAAAAATCATGTGTAGCGACTTCTCTGTATTTAAGGAGATATTCCATCTTCGTAGCCATGGTTCTAGCAGGTTAAGTTAGTCTTGCATAATTTCTGATGCCGCCGAGGGGGAGTCAGCATCAAAGGCAGTGTCGTCTACATATGAGGCAAACCAAAAGTCGCTCGTGTTGCAACACAGGCAAGTCTGTG
>JAECWJ010000063.1:0-13171 GCA_018150375.1 Drosophila sturtevanti
ATTATGTGCTGTAAACGAGAAATGTTTAAATGTTTTTTAGAGTCTACTTTTGCGCTGATTGGAATACAAAATAGCTCGTTATACTATAGTAAATAGGAAATTAGGCTGAAAATTCTGTGGCTATCCCACATTTATTAATATATGTATATATATGTATAACTGAGTTAAGATCTTTGGAATTAAATGTCTTACAATATTTGTTTTAACTGAAATATTTGCATAAGCAAATAAAAAGACATCATATATAGTTAAAATGGTGACCCCTACGCGATGTTACACAAATTCTTTAACCAAGAGAACAAGTGCCATTACATCACTTCCACTTGCAGTTCTTAAGTTCTGGTTAAGCTTAACTTAACTTAACATAAGATGGATGCTAAGTCAACTTGGTCTGACTTGTTTGCTCCCTTCCTTCTTATCCCTACTCTCTTACATCTCTTTTTTCTTGCCCTTATCATTCTGCTAGGGAAATGCCAGCAATTAGCGACAGCTCTCCGCTTATCATCCTTGGTGGCATCTCTTGGCTTCTGTTTCTACCTACGTGCTCCCTATAATCCTAAACGCTTCTAACTCAATTTTACATGCCAGAACGCAGATAAGTCCCTGGCATTATTAAAACGGATAAATCGCGACGTGCAACGATGTTGAAATGAAAGTGAAAAGCTGTGCGTGGGCAATTAAAAGCCAAAAACAGAGATAGAAAGAGATAGAGCGTAAAGAGAAGGGGAAGTCAGACAAAATGCCAGAGCAGAGAGAACAAGGAAAGGTCTCTCTGTCTCTGTCTCTCTATCTAGATGAAACATAATTCGCATGTTGAATTTTAATTAATTAAAAGCGCATACGGAAAAGCCCGTAAGTGGAAAGGGAGGGAGTATGGGGGGTATACCATAGGCAAAATAGGGCTACAAAGTAGGTTAATGCGTCGCGAGATTTCAAAAATCTTAAGTGTGGGAGTGACAGAGAGAGAGAGAGAGAGAGAGAGGGCGATAGATATGGAGACATAGAGATATACGGGGAATGGTGATACAACGAGACAACGTAATTGGCGGGCGTTACAAAAATATTTACCGTTAACATTAACATGGAAATGGAAAAAGATGATAAAGTGCGCAAATGTTTGCACTTTCCCTTTATGACTCTTTAGAGACGTTTACAGTTTAGGTGTGAATATTTGTAGAACTCTCCCCCATATCCCACCCCCCTTCCTTCCACCTCTTATCCAAATCACCCCAAGCTCCCTTCCCTTCGTTACAGTTTACTGTTTTTTCTTCTTTTTTTTTGCCTGTATCCCCACGTTGTTCTACTTGGGGGTTGCATATTCCTCCATGGTGGATGGTGGAATGGTTGGTGGCGTGTCGACGTCTTGATAAGAAGGTGTTATATAAATATTTTTATACTTATTCTAGGACAAGTAATTTATTTACATAAATTTGTGTGTATGTATTTCTGTGTGTGTTTTTTTTCTTTCAAATAGAGCAATTGAAATGTTTGCGTGTCATGAGGCATCAGTCCCCCACTTAAGGAAAATGAAGAGCAGCCAATTCTGAATTATCAATTTACTAAAAATGATTGGGCAATCTATACTTAGATAAGTTTAAAGTGTTACCAAATTGATATAATAGAGACTTGTACTACAAAGAATAACTATGTCTGTTTCTGAATTTCAAGTTTTAATTCTGAGACCTATAATTTCTAACTACTTAAAGAATATTTTGAACTAGGGCTGAGAAACAATTATATCATCTGTTGCTTGGCTCTTTAAATATCGATATATTGAGGAAAAATATCGAATTTTTATCTATGCTAAACATTAAATCTGCTGTAAAATTCGATTCAATGCAATGGAGTGACTGAAGCAGCATTTTAAAAATGTTAATCAAATGTTTAACAGATTTTAGAGCAAGCTGAAATATATCTATTGAATAGTTAGATAATTAAATAGATATTAGATACCCATGCATACAAGGGAATGCATATAACATCTGTCAAACTTGAATCAAAATAAACCGAAGAAGATATCGAAACATTTGATAACATTTTAAAAAATATCCATGACTGTCGATGATTTTTCAAATTCTGAAAACTAAAATTTTTACAATTTCTAAACATTTATTTAAATAATTCTAAAAATACTGTTTAAAATTTTGTTTGACAGTTGTGTGTCATTTCTATATTTATATTTTTCTTATATTTTGAGTAAATTTTGATTTAATCATAATGTAGTTTAGTTTCACCTTAAATCCATGGCATTTTCACCAAGTAGCCCGAAACAAAAACATCGTTTCGGATCAAAAATATTTTCAGCATTATATATTAGCTTCAGGCACTGAAAACACGTCTAGAATTTGTAGTGCAAAGCATTTTTTTTTTCACCAATTTTTATTCGTAAATATTTACTTAAAATGTGCTCCAACTCGCTCGAACGTGCTAAGCGTCCACATGAACCTGGAAGGGTTTGCCGTGAATTGCTTTACACGCGGTCAAAACAAGTGAGTACCCCGCCAAAGATATTCAGTTAAAAAGAAATTTCATTATCACATTTATCATTATATATTATTATATATTATATTAGCCTAAACGTGAAGTGCCAGCATTCACATTTCAGGCTCTTCAGAAGGGAACCGTTGTTAAGCCGCCACCCAAGTGAGTATATAATGATTTAATATCGGGTTAGTTTATAGAGAAGATAACAACCCCCTTGTAGAATCGACATTTTTAAGCGAAAGCCAGTAAAGGAAACTGTATTTAAAATCTATGTTGCACGTGGCGATATACCCGTGGTACTGGCAGGACGCAGTAATAAACAGGATCCGACCAAAGATCGCCCATTGCGCTGGCAATGTACACCAGAGGATCTTGATTATTGTTACTATTTGCCCATTTTTGTTGATGGTTTGGCCGATATGGATAACGATACACGCTTGTTGGCTCTAAATGGTGCAATTGATCTTATTATTAGATCACCCAAAAAGGTATTACCTGTATTGCCCAAATTGATTTTGCCACTGAAACGAGCCTTTGAGACGCGTGATAAGAGCATTATTATCTCGGCTCTGCAAGTATTACAGCTTATGGTTCGATTGGGTATGAAGGATAACGAAACTAAAAATTAAAAAAAAAAAGTTAATTGTTTTGTTTCGTTTGTTAAAGGACCATGTGTGGGTCAGGCTCTAGTTCCCTTTTATCGTCAATTATTGGCCGTTTGCAATATTTATAAGAACATTAATGTCAATCTGGGTGAAGGTATCGATCCAGATCGCAGTAAACGTATTGGAGATGTTATTGAGGATACATTGAAGCTACTCGAATTTTGTGGTGGACCCAATGCATTTATTAATATCAAATATATGGTACCCACCTATGAGAGTAGCGTATTTCCACGCTGCGAGGCACCCGAGCTAAGAGATGAGTAATTATTAATTGATTTTTGATAATTGTTAATATTTACTGACTTTGCGTCGAATAGTTTTGGTTTGAATTAATTATTCATTCAATTATTACATTCATCAAAATTGAGTATTATAGTAAAATACGAAATTTTGTGCAATTAAAATGATTTCAAGTGAAAATGCCTTATACAAAAAAAAAAACTTGTTGTGATTGTTGTTGATCTATGGTCAGGTTTTGTTTCAGCGTTGCCATCTCTTACTGATAAAATAGATCTGTTAGTTTATTATATTAGTTTCATAATTATAATTTCTAAGTAAATGAAAATAATTATGATTAATAATTTAGTTTTCTTAAACGTGATCGAAAGCTGTATAATTTTTATAGCAAATAGTTTTCTTCTAATCAAAAATATTGGACTTCTTCGAATCACTTTTAGTTCCACATAGTAGCCAACCACTCAATATAATGATCTGGTTCAGATAATGCTTTTTTGAATTACAGTATAAAATATAGTATAGCCAACTTTAATTTCTCTCCCTACTATTTGCCACCCTCTCTTCCTCTGGCTAAGCCATCTGTTTGACACAACAATGACAAATGCCTAATTAATTTTTAATTTACGAAAAACGAACAACTCTAAACAAAACCAAAAAAGAAAAACAAAAAGAAGGGAAACCGACGACGCAACATTATTTTTTACCAATAAAAAAACACATTCCATAAATAAAAATCTCATTATAATAAATCATAGAGTGAAAATTGTTCAATTTCTGTGTTTGTTCTAATGGAATACTTATGTTGACTGCGGGACTACTGTCAGGGATAAATGTCTAAGGATGCGTACAATGAAACACGAAGGGTGTCTTCCTGTATACTGTCCTTTATCTCCCAACTGAAAATCGAAGGATGGGCACACTCTAAATTTAATTTAGTTAAATTGCCGCAGTCAAGATCTGTTAAAAATGAGGAACTGGGGGATGGGTAGAGAGGGGAAGAGGGAGGGAGAGAGGTGGTTGGTTGGTAATGTGTTTCAGTTCAGTTTTTGGTTTTTGGCTTCTGTATTCCCATTTTCAAATTGCTCTCATTGCGCTTTTCAACATAATTAAGTACGACCCTTCCATAATTTTTTGAAAAAAAAAATAAAACAAATCTTGTTATCAACGCGCCAACACGAAACAGAGTTGTCCGTCCGTCCGTTCTGTTGGTCGTTGCTCCTGTTTTGGTGTGGTCTAGTCTGGTCACTCATTCCGCCTATTCCCTGATGTTACACCCCACTGGCGGCTTACTGATTGTGGTGCGTAGATAAAAACCTGCCAAGTGTTGCAACTCAATTTGCCCCCATCTCTCTCTCACTTAATAGACGAACTACCTACCCTTCAATTGTCGTCGTTCCACCACACAAGTTCTTAATTCACTTTTTGATATAACGCTTTCCCCTTTCCCTTTTCTATTTTCTCTTTCTTTTTTTTTTCTTTCTGCTGTGTTCTCTAGAATTTTATTTTTATTTTTTTTAATCTCCTGTTGACGGTAAATCAAACAGTCCCCCTGGGTGCAGCGTCAATTGAACGAACCGCCCCGCTCTGCTAGATAAATTGCATTTGGTTTTGTTGCTTCTTTTCCAAAATGCTGGTAAAACGTTTTGACATTTTATACGCAATTTTTTTTTGTTGTTAATTTTTTCTTTTTTATTTTTGGGATAGCAATTTTTATTGCGTTGTGATGCTGCTGAGGGTTAAAAGGAAAGGGGTTCACACCATGGGGGGGCGAAGACGATTTACCTAAGCTTTGATTTAGATGGAAAATTGTCGGCTTTATGTGTGTGATATATGAATTTGAAATTGAAATATAATAAGATATTACTAACCAATTGAAGGAGGGAGGAGTTAGTTTCTGGAGACCTTCATTTTGTTAAATGTTAAGTACTTGAAGTGTTAGTTCCCTTTTGAAATTAATTTTTCCTAAAAATATTGATTGGTTTATCTGGTGGCGAGACAAATTTAAATTGTTTATAAGTGAATTGTGAAATAATATACGGATGATTTTCTAGAATTTTTTTAAAATTTTTATTTTTATTTATAAATGTTTTTTTATTATTGAACAAACTAAATGAAGTGCTTTATTTGCCAAAATGTTTTAATGGCAGTTAGCCTAGAGATGCTAATCGAATTGGATATGGGAATTAATTGCATATACTATAACTAATTACAATATTAACGAAGTTTAAGTTTGAATTTAACATGTCTAGGATAGATCTTGATTGGGCCACTTCATATCCGATTGCCAAGTCTTTTGGTTTTGTTTTTTAAATAATATAATTGTAAAAATTTTCAATACGTTTGAATTTCAATCTTTTATGTATACAATTATTGAACATTTTTTAATATCTACTCTTCGATATTGAAAGAAAGTGTTAAACTATACAGGTTCTGGAAAAAAGTTACTAACCATTTGATTTAATGAGCTTCTTGCTAGTATATAATAACATATAGTATATGTATGTTTTATAATCCATTTTATATGCTTTCCGATATTGATTTAAAGAAAAATTGCTATGATTCTTGCAAATTTTACTTATTTTATTTATGCATCTTTAAGGTGCTTTGAACGCTTTAATGTACCATACCATTAAATTATTTCCCATTTCTAGCCATATGAACCATAACCAAAATGTAATATCGATTCCGTAGAATGTTCTCTCTTAAGCTCTCTTAACGTATATTTTCGCCCACACTTTGGTTATGCTTATTCGCCCTGGAGGGCATTTCCATCACATATCGTATCCATCCCTTTCATCCACACCCAATCCCAACCAGAAAAGCACCGCACACAGACGCCAGTCATATGCAGGTCTTTGCCATTAAGTCATGACCATCTATCTATATACATATATACATATATATGTATGTACGTATGTACGTACTGGAACTCCTGTATGCTGTGGCCAGTGGAGTGGAAATTGCTTTAATATACCGGAAATTGCAGGAGAGTTGCATAAATTGACACGAAACGCCCCCGTGGGCTCAATTCAATGTAATAACGATGCCAGACATCAACGCGAAAAACGAAAGTGTTGGATGCAGTGTAAGATAAGGATTGAGGGCAACCTACATTTAAACTATCAAAGAAATTTCAATCTTTCTTAAGCATATAAAGAAACCCTCTAATAGTCCTTTTTTGCTCACCATGAAATCGTTAAAGGTATCATCACAAGGATATGCAGCCACCCTACTGTCTTAATCCATCAATTAGACCAAAGCCGCTAAGAAAGATAACTGTGCGGAAATCCGGGAAAATATTCCTAAAATTCAATACATTTCTCAAAGATTACGTGTCAGCAATAATCCACAGTTAATCCACAGTCTTCAGCTTTCATATCTATCTTTTATATCTTATCTATATCTTATCTATATCTTATATCTTATCTATATCATATCTATATCTTATCTATATCTTATCTATATCCTATCTATATCTTATATGTCTTATTCTATATTCAATATTCAAAAACGAATCTTTATTTAGATAAAGAAAATTGTATATTTAACTCTTATAATTAATAACCAAATCGAAAGAATTTGCAATTAGAAGTTAATAAGTGCTGCTAAATTTTCTTAATGCTCAAATTAAATTTTAGTTTTAAATATTTAAATAAATTAATTTTTAAAATGTCTTCAATTGTGACAAATATAAATCAGCATTTACATAGTACATTTGTCAGTATTTTGTTCCAAATCCGGAATCAACAAAATATATATTGGCGATTCGCAAGTGCTCAATTTTTAAAAAGAAAATTTCTAAAGTTCTATACCCGATTGTTAATTTAGAATAACTTACTTTTTGGAACAAAACAAATATTCCAAAATTAATATTTTTATTTTCAAAATAAATCGGTATTCCAAACTTAGAGATAGATTTTAGCCAAGGAATCAATGATAGAAATTTGCTACGAAAATTAACATATGTATATTTAACATTACATAAGTTATTTATATATATATCCACTTTCTTTTTGTTAAGTTACCCATACATATAAAAGATAGTATAGTAATACGATTTAAATTCAACATTAAACAATATTTAATTAAAGGCTTAATACTTAAACAGATCCCAAAATTGAAAGATTTTTTGAGCCTAATTTGGAGTAGGAATAGAATTTATTCGAAATGGTCAACTAAGATACAAAGGATGGTCTTGGTAGGAGTAATCCATCAGCTACTTTCCATCCATAAGCCATTCGATTTAAACATGTTCAGATTTGATTACTATATAGTATATTCCTATTGTTACTACTACTATACAATCTGCATCCCAGCAATTAAATAAACAATTAGTAAGTGTTTAAAGAGGAGTGATAAAGTAATGATGATTAATTGTTTTATATTTTCTTTATATATATTAATATATATCTTTATATATATTAATATATATATATATTAATATATATCTTTATATATATATATATATATATATATATATATATATATATATATGTATATATATATCTATATATTAGTTAACCATATCTAAACCAATGACCCGCTGCAACCTTCGACGCTACTGACGCTGTGTGGGGCCACCGCACTGTGGGGCCTCTGCCCGGATAGCTGACCAAAAATAATTTTTTTCATCATCGCGTTGGGCAAAATTGAAATAATTTTTTAAACTTTGGTGGAGTAGAATCAACAGAGATACACCTAGATACACGATGAAATCATAAACATGTGATAGAGGAAACATTCACCTATCAGACCTATATAGTGTAGTCTTGCGCATTTTTGCGCAAATTTGTCAAAAATCCAAAAAACCAATGCAAACGCATTAAAAACGCGTTACAGGTACAATGAAGAAGAAGAGCGCATGTAAATTTGCCAATAGCCATGTGTGTAAAATGAAAATGAGCCATCAATATAAAATATTCAAATATGTAAACCTAAAAAAAAATCAACAAAAACTTTTTTTTTTTTTGCAATTTCAATAAAAAATTAAAACAAAACATTAAAAAATATGTTTTAATCGCTAAAATTAAAAAAAAAATGTTCATTTGTGATCAAAAAAGCGTTTTTTAAGCGAAGTTTTTGGGTAAAATATGCTTAAAAATATTTTCCAACTTTGACCTTGAATATCAAAGTAACCCGCGCACGTGGCACCTTAGGCAACCACTCAATTTGAGGGAATTGGTTATCCAATGCTTTTTAAATTTTGAAAATCGCTTCACTATTTTAGAAGATATAATTTTTGGCAAGCGAAATGAGCGATGGCCCCACTGTGCGCCGTTTGAATATTTAAGTCTCCAAAATTTGTAATAATTTACAGTTACAATTATATCACAACATAAATAAGTTGCATCGCTGCGATATAAATAAAACAAGAAATTAATTGTTTTTTAACTGGCGCCCGATAGAAAAGCAAAGTCTAAGTGCGAAATACGTACAAAGAAAGTGTAAGGCAATAAAGGAATCATTAAGTGCCAACCCACTCAGCAACCGCCAGGGCTATAAGATCCGTTCGTAGTTGACCACTGGAAGAGGTGAAGAATTCGAAACCTTAGTAGAAGAAACCAAAACAGATACAGGGATGGCAATAGTTGCATTTATATTGATACTGGGATTAATCCCAATACAGGCGCGAGTGGAAATTACTAACTATACGAATAGCCATATACTCACTCTCAATAACGGATTCGGAAAAATCTCCACCTCTTCAACTAGGATAATCCATGTCATAGACCTAATGCAAATTAAAACTGCATTAGACAATCTTGAAAAACACATAGAGACAGAATTAAAATCTTCAGATCTATATCACACTTTACATTTTGAAATAGAACAGTCTAAATCTTTATTTCATTCCTTATTGTATCCAAATAAAACTAGACAGAGAAGATCATTAAATTTTCTAGGCAAAGCTTGGAAACATCTGGCAGGCTCTCCTGACCATGATGACCTAGTAGCTATAGACACTAATTTAAATAACCTTATCCAAAATAATAACCAACAAACAATCATCAATACACAATTCCAAGAACGCATAAATAATCTAACACAAATTTACAATGTACTAATTAGCTCCATTAAAAAACGCTTTTTCTCTTCTAAGACCCTCGACAATAATATTCAAACACAAACACGCCTGGTGAAAGAAGAAATAACTAACATAAAATACGCCATACAATGGGCAAAATTAAATATTATAAATACTATTTTAATAAATGAAAACGATTCAAATGTAATACAAAAACTAATAAATAATGCAGATATAAATTTGACAATAGAAGAAATGTTAGAATTTGCAGACATATCCGTTTTACACAATAGTACTGTAATTTTATACCTTATTAAAATACCCAATCTCGAAAAAGAAAATTACGAAAATCTCCTCATCAGGCCCATAATCAAAGAAAACACAATTGTCAATCTACAATTCAAAGAAATATTTAAGCATAAAAATAC
Organism: Drosophila sturtevanti; assembly: GCA_018150375.1. NCBI lineage: Eukaryota > Metazoa > Arthropoda > Insecta > Diptera > Drosophilidae > Drosophila > Drosophila sturtevanti. Next base: position 9,840 of record JAECWJ010000063.1, read on the forward strand.
CATGTTAGGATTAAGAACAGAATGTAAGAAATATAAAAACATAAAAATTTGTAAACAACAAAATTTAGTAGATTTAAGTTATAATGATTGTATTCCCAGACTTCTATTAGGTAACAATTCGGTATGCGATTACAGCAATGCAGACCACATCGAGACCGTTGAAGAGATTCAAAAGGACATCATTCTGCTAAACAACTTCCAAGGCAGAATAAAATATGAAAACATTGATGAAATTGTATGTGGCACACTATTAATAAAATACCACAATTGTTCAGTCATGATTAACGAACGGGTATTTTCCAACACGGAAGAAACGGATATAGAACCCGGTACACCGATAATACAGATATCACCATCAGAGGCCAATCGCTTACGAGTCCTCAGTCTAAAGACACTAGACAATCTACAAATCAACAATACCAAATACCTGGATTTCCTACAAACACATTCATCAACCAACAGCATCGGCTTACTGGGGCTGTTTATTGGTTTTATAATACTATTTGTGTTTGTCTCAAAAAGGTGAAATAACTAAAAAGATGTAATTTTACAAATCACCCCCGACATTCCGGCAAGAAAATAGCCCAAAAACTTCAATCACCTCTTAACATATCCCGAAACTAAAATTTATCAATATGCCATTCGTCTAACAATTGTCAATTTAAGCATGGAAGAGTTAACGATATCTAAATCAATGATAATTATAATTGTAATAATTTTCAGTTTCAATTTAATAACAAAATAAATAAGTCGCATCGCTGCGATATAAATAAAACAACAAATTAATTGTTTTTTAACTTATATATTCATTCTTTGTAGTGATTCTTGTAGTCAAGCTTGAACCGCACTCAACAGCAGCGATAAGATAACCACTTGGATTGATTGGATTATTTATATTTGCATAGATTAAATGGTAGTTATTACCTTTTATTGACTATATTTGTAATCAAGTTTTTAATATATGTACATATTTGTAGTTTCATCTAATGTTAGAAAGATTACTGTGCGAAAATCCGGGAAAATATTCCTAAAATTCAATACATTTCTCAAAGATTACGTGTCAGCAATAATCCACAGTTAATCCACAGTCTTCAGCTTCTATATCTATCTTTTATATCTTATCTTATCTATATCTTATCTATATCTTATCTATATCTTATCTATATCTTATCTATATCTTATCTATATCTTATCTATATCTTATCTATATCTTATCTATATCTTATCTATATCTTATCTATATCTTATCTATATCTTATCTATATCTTATCTATATCTTATCTATATCTTATCTATATCTTATCTATATCTTATCTATATCTTATCTATATCTTATCTATATCTTATCTATATCTTATCTATATCTTATCTATATCTTATCTATATCTTATCTATATCTTATCTATATCTTATCTATATCTTATCTATATCTTATCTATATCTTATCTATATCTTATCTATATCTTATCTATATCTTATCTATATCTTATCTATATCTTATCTATATCTTATCTATATCTTATCTATATCTTATCTATATCTTATCTATATCTTATCTATATCTTATCTATATCTTATCTATATCTTATCTATATCTTATCTATATCTTATCTATATCTTATCTATATCTTATCTATATCTTATCTATATCTTATCTATATCTTATCTATATCTTATCTATATCTTATCTATATCTTATATCTTATCTATATCATATCTATATCTTATCTATATCTTATCTATATCCTATCTATATCTTATATGTCTTATTCTATATTCAATATTTAAAAACGAATCTTTATTTAGATAAAGAAAATTGTATATTTAACTCTTATAATCAATAACCAAATCGAAAGGTTTGAAAATAGAAGTTAGTAAGTGCTGCTAAATTTTCTTAATGCTCAAATTAAATTTTTTTTTAGTTATAGATATTTAAATAAATGAATTTTTAAAATGTCTTCAATTATGACAAATATAAATCAGCATTTACATAGTACATTTGTCAGTATTTTGTTCCAAATCCGGAATCAACAAAATATATATTGGCGATTCAAGTGCTCAATTTTTAAAAGAAAATTTCTAAAGTTCTATACCCGATTGTTAATTTAGAATAACTTACTTTTTGGAACAAAACAAATATTCCAAAATTAATATTTTTATTTTCAAAATAAATCGGTATTCCAAACTTAGAGATAGATTTTAGCCAAGGAATCAATGATAGAAATTTGCTACGAAAATTAACCTATGTATATTTAACATTACATAAGTTATTTATATATATATCCACTTTCTTTTTGTTAAGTTACCCATACATATAAAAGGTATAGTATATACGATTTAAATTCAACATTAAACAATATTTAATTAAAGGCTTAATACTTAAACAGATCCCAAAATTGAAAGATTTTTTGAGCCTAATTTGGAGTAGGAATAGAATTTATTCAGAAATGGTCAACTAAGATACAAAGGATGGTCTTGGTAGGAGTAATCCATCAGCTACTTTCCATCCATAAGCCATAAGTATATTCCTATTATTACTACTATACAATCTGCATCCCAGCAATTAAATAAACAATTAGTAACTGTTTAAAGAGAAGTGATAAAGTAATGATGATTAATTGTTTTAAATTTTCTTTATATATATTTATAAAGAAATATATATGATTATATATATATATCTATATATAAGTTAACCATATCTAAACCAATGACCCGCTTAAATGTACCAGGAAAAAAGTGCAGAGCTAAGGTCTGCAAAGCATCCGCAATGCATCCGCTCATTTGAAAATCAATATTAAGAAAGCTGCAACCGCCGACGCTGCCGCCGCCGTTTGAATATTTAAGTCTGCAAAATTGTAATAATTTTTCATTTTCAATTTAAAAACAAAATAAATAAGTCGCGTCGCTGCGTTATAAATAAAACAACAAATTAATTGTTTTTTAACTGGTGCCCGATAGAAAAGAAAAGTCTAAGTGCGAATATAGCCGCAAATGTTTGATGCGTTACCATCACCGTTAGTTAATTTCAATAAGTTTTAACAGTGAAGCTCCGGAAAAGAAAAAAACAATAATTTTGTTTTTGCGACTGTTAAAAAGGATAAAAAAATTCTAATATCAATTTACACTACAAAGAAAGTGTAAGGCACGATAATAAAGGAATCATTAAGTGCCAACCCACTCAGCAACCGCCAGGGCTATAAGATCCGTTCGTAGTCGACCACTGGAAGAGGTGAAGAATTCGAAACCTTAGTAGAAGAAACCAAAACAGATACAGGGATGGCAATAGTTGCATTTATATTGATGATACTGGGATTAATCCCAATACAGGCGCA